>JAOEHY010034123.1:0-53642 GCA_025447955.1 Psilopsiagon aurifrons | reverse complement strand
GGGGAAGGAAACAAATGAAAAAAGAATGAAAAAGTTGGGAACTGGAGCTAAATTCTAGATGAAACTTGGAATTTACTAAATTACTTTCTTGTGGGTGAAATAACTATATTTACTGTAAAAAAGCCATATAAAGGTGTAGCTAGGAGTTGGCTTATTGGATCACTCTGGAGTCTCAGCTCAAGTGTAATGCTCCTGATATGACACCAGCCAGCTAAAAAAGCTTAAGATGCTAAAGGGTTTGACTGTAGATGTTTGATTCTGAGTTCATTTCTGAATCTGTTCAGAGTTGATTTTGAAGCTTCATTTTTTTGATTGGAATCATTCAGGAAATTGGACCTAAAATGGATTAGTAACTTTGTGCCTGCCATGCTGTTGGATTTACTTATCGTATCTGTGCTGCATGCAGTTGTTATCATGAACAACGTACAAATGTTAGTGTGAACCATATGAGTGATTGAGTGATTAAGATTTTTCCTATGGATACTATCATTGGATCTTTAGGAACCCTGCAGAGCAGATTGAACTTCAGCTTGAAGTACTAGTCTAATTATCCCTACAGAGTAAATTGCATAGTACTTAGTTTGGCTAGTTTGAAAGCCCAAGATCTGAGGCTGCTTTGCAGTGATTTGAAATCTGTGTTTCTAGGGAGCTGAGTTATTTCAAACCAGATATTTAGCCACTAAATTGCATTTCTATCTCAATTTTTCACCTAGGTAGGAATATCCCTAATGTCCATAATGAGACAAATGACAATTATTGTTATATCACAGATGGATGCTATTAATATGATGCTATCTCACCAGTGGTAATTAAACCCAGAGAAATACCTCAATTTTAGTCAGTGAATGGTCCAGGTCCTTAAAAAAAATAAGTAATACAGTGTTTTCTCAATGAAGATTTCTTAACCCTTACACGACATAAAATGTCTGGTGACATAAAACTGAAGCAACAGTAGAACAAGACTCACCTACCCTAAATAGGGAAATATACAATTATTCCCATAAAGTGGCATTGGTAATTCCTTCAACTATTGAGCAAATAATCCATGACATCAAGGGTGTTAATGTTCCAGCATTTGCTAAAATCAGCTTTGTTACATCAAGATAGATCTGTGCTAGTAGAACAAAGATAAGCAGCATGACCAGAGGGAGTCTCCTGTCTCAGTTTTGAGTGTTGGCAGATATTTGGGGCTATTACTCACTGACACTGGAATCAACTAGTAGGGACACAATGGATTTCTTTTCCTTTAAAGTACACTGTAGAGAAATGGCAGCTGTTTTTCTCAAGGCTTGCATTCTTCTAATCCATCCTCAAGAGAAAATCAATACAGATTCCCTCAAAGGCTTTCAAGGCTGTCTCCCATGTCAGGTGGAAAAGAAGAAGAAACAACTTGTTTCAAGAAACTAGGGATGTTGAAAAACTTCAATAGGCTGCGGACTATGTCTTCTTTCTTATTAGGTATACTGTTTTCAAAGAAGTAAAAAAGAAAAATGCTTAAAAATCCCTCCTCAAAGGTAATTACCTCGTCATCATGACTCACCTTCAGAAACTTTGCCTTCCCACTTGATCTTCAGTCAGCAAGCTTGATAAATCAATAACTGAAACAATGAGCTCCTGCTTCTCTTCCTTTTTAGAACACAGTGAATGGCATGAATTTTATTTTATAGCCAAGAAGTCACAAAGCAACCTCTCTATTCCTGTACAACAAAGAAAGCTCAAAGGTCTCTGAGCTGCTAATAATAAACCCCTAAACATAAAACCCCCAGATGTTTTAAAATACAAAAAGAAAGTCAAAGAATTTGTAATAATTGAGTAATCATTTGTAACTCTGAAGAGATTTTCTAACTCAGTGTTCCTGACCTAATAATGAATAGTATTGTCTTTTGCCCCCCGACTCTTCAAGTGAAATAAATTCTGAGATTCAGTCGTTCATTTTTTTTTTCTATTTATTTATTTTTTTTTTAGAGGGATCTAGTCTCAGAGGCCTGGAACATTAAAATCTTAGACACTTTCACATGATGCTCCAGGAAAAAACCTTGCCACGTAATCTAATTAAAGGTAATTCTGCTCATGTGTGCTGTGTTTTCCCTCTCTGCATAAAAGCTCTAGTAGTCTATGTAATGCCCTTATAAAAGAAAACAATGAAAAGACAGGACAAGGAAGGAAAGGTGTAGAAGGGGACATGAACTGGAAATACACAGTAGCTAATAAAAGCTATCTGCAATGTTGTAACTTCTGTAAATTTTTATATGAAATCTCAAGAAGCTTTGCAAAGGAAAAGGTTTTATTTTTAAGAAGTTAATATACTATTCAAGAGATAGGCTTTTCTTGCTTTCCATCTAAAAAATAATCTCATTACAGCTTCTGAATGCACGTTTCACTGCTTTTTTGAATGACCTGCTTTTATCTAAGTACAGTGCTCTGAATTTCAGTGGCTTGGTCCTTATTGTAAAGAGCTGAATTCAGTTTGAGGTCCAGTTCTGAGAAAGAGAAAGACTAAAACATCATAGCAAAATATGGTACTTTATTCTTTGTCTTATCAGATGGCTTAGTCTGGGAGAGCTGGACCTCACTGAGTAAGATTCGTAAATAGACTTTCTGATGTTCAACAATGAACCATACTGTTTTTAAATTAAGATTTCAATTGTACTTCCAGCATTAAAATTAAGTAGTAATGTTGTTGGTCATAGTTGGTTACGCAAAGTAACAGTCCTGAATGGATTTTTCTGTCCCTAAGAGTTACGTTACTTTTGCCTCTTAACTCGAAGTAAGGTGTTTGAAAAAATGTTCAGATATGCAGCAGCTTTGTATTTTCTTCAGGATTTCAATTTAAAATTACTCATGCATAAAGTTGAAGGGGATAACTTTGTTTGCAAATGTTTGGTTGTTTGGTTTTTTTTTCTTCCAAATATATCTTACATTTTGATCTTATTCACAGCTGCAAAAATATTCTCTGTTCTTGGAAGACACCGTCCTGTGCCTTCCAAAGGACACAATGATTTTGCAGGGCAGTTTCTGAGAATGTGTGACCATCCTGCTTTTGGAAAGGGACTGAAAAACTGACACAGTTGTGACAGTGCTTGAAAATCTTGATTCTCAAAGATAGACTGTAAAATCTCCTTCATAACTAGGAGGTACTTCTCAGCATTCTCACTGTGATATTAAATAGACTAGCAGGAAAACAAATAGTGGTAACAGAATTAAACCAGAAACATGAATTCTTCATGCTTTCAAAGTGATCTTGAATTTCACATCATAGTTTTCTTTTTATGAATCTTTCTGTTTCACATGGCTTTTTTGGTGTACTAGGGTGCTACTAGCTTGCGATGTTGCTCTGTTACAATGACATTGACTTTGAGACACCCTTGACTATGTGCCGCTGAGATCATGAATTAGTAGCAAAATTAGGACTACTTTGTTTTTAAGTGACAACATACAAAGGAGTTATGCTGTGAATCCATATTATCCATTAAATTTGCAAAAAAATGCAAGCTGGAAGCTAAAGGAGTGTCGTGGTTTGCATAGGAGGAACTATGCATGTTTTCATCTTGTGTCAGATAATGAAAAATGAATTTTCGCTAACCCCAAAACCCCAAGAAAAACAAAATCCCCAAACTTATTTTTCAAATAAAGAGGTTGAAATATAATGAGGAAGAGACTCGTGCATTTCCATTTGCAATAACATGCCAAGAAAATAAGGTTAGAGAAGGGGAACATGATTATGAAGCAAAAAAGATGTAAAATTGATCATTATGATTGAAAAAGAAAAATTGATTCTCATGATTCAAAAAAGTCATAATAAACAAAAAACATTTCGTAATTTTTTTTATATTATCATGAGTATCACTTACTGGCACAAAATCTCTCTCAGTTCTCTAACACAGCAGAAAAAACATTCCCAAAATACATATTCAGGTCTAGAGTGTTTTTCATCCTTCAGGACAAGCTGCATGGTTCTGTCTGTTTTATGCCTTCAACATCACAGAGTGTATGTGTTAAAAAACAGTTCAAGCTAATAAAACCAAAAGCAAAAGACCCAATTTTTCCTTGTGCCTCTTAGTTTAATAAAAGAAGATGTAAATTCTGTGTGTACATTTATTTCTATGTCATATTAAATTGTACTAAATTTGAAATAACTCTTTGAAAATTCTGACATTTTAAAGTTTGCTTTCATTATGAATGAAGACAAAACCAATGTTAGTTGAGACACGAAAAACTATCAAAGAAAATATTTAATACTTAAAATTCATAATCTTCTGAGAAATTACTTCATGCTTCATTAGAGAAAGCTTTGTAACCTGCAGTAAGACTGAAGTATTACAGTGTACCAGCTAGCTCCTGCCTATAGTGATTTTTAAAAATAATTTTGTTATCTGCTGGTTTATGATCTTCCAGTTACAACACAGCCCTTGATGCAGCACAGTAGCATTTCACTGTGCTTGATGGCATTATAATGCCTTGTGTAGTGTTTCCTCGTGTAGTGTTTCCTGAACTGCTTGTTTTCTTGCTCGAAGTTCTTTGTGAGGCCTCAAATTTCCATTTGTGACAATATTCAGGTGCTTCAGTTGATTTGTAATCTGACCTGAACAAATTCATCAGTTAGTTTTTATTTTGTTGTAGACAAGAGAAGAGTCTACTTTCAGTGGAAAATAGAACCTGCTAGTCCTGTCAGTTAATCAAAGGCAGTTTGTAACCCATTCAGATTTCTTGTTTAGGAAGTAGGTCAGAAGTATTCAGTTTGGGTCCTTCATGTGTTTTAAAATGAATGACTTGTTTTCAAAAAGTGGGAACACCTACTGTTTCTTGCTAGCTTTCACAAAAATTCAGTGCTTCCTCTGTGTGAATTCTGGTAGTTGACTTACGGTCACATACTTTGAAAAGTTGCTAAAGTTTTCAAAGTATCAGTTTTCAGTCCAGAATATGGATGTATTTATAATGTGCTTGCAAGATACTGATATTGTTACAACTCCGTTCACCATAGTACAGGCACTTTGATAATTGTACTGAAAGAAAATGTTTTTTATAATCTGTGTAAAGGAATGTTTTATTAACTTTCATAATATTTAATAAATAAAGCTCAGCCTTGTGAAAACTAGACCATGTTCTTTTATTCTGTACTTACTTAGGTCTCCATGCATGATTGATTGGCTCCTTTTTAGGGTTGAAAGGGAGGATTCACTAGAGAAAGTGCAGATCTTAGTTTCTGAATCCCAGGGTCCCTTTGAAATCACCAGAATGAGTAGGTGCTGAATAGCCCAAAGTTTCAAAATTTTGCCATGAGCTGCCCTAGTGAAGAAGCCTAGAACACTTTTGGCGGCATAGGGATCAATACAGGTGAGTTTGTTATTCAAGATGTGTAACTGTGACTGGAATCAACTTGTGACTGATCAGCTCATGGCTGGACTTTATACAGACACAGGAGGAGGTCATATGTGCCTCCCAGTAGTTTTGTAAGGGTGCAACATTTTGTTTATGCAGGCTTTCTTGGATGCATCCAGAGAATTCAGTACTAGATTTGTATTTGGTTTAGGGAGCAGCAATTACTTTGAACACCAGGAAGTATTCCAAAATTGTAAGTATTCAAACAAAAGTTTAAATGCCTGCTCCAGCACAAATATATGAATATATTTTGCACAGTATGTTTCTTATTATTGTCCCTTTCAGCAGCAGTGAAAACCAAATCTGTTAAAAATATATAATTACAGAGCGAATTTGATACAAAGAGGAATGTTCCTGTGCTGACAGTCATTAATCTCGTATGTGCAATGGGCACAAAATATTTGCTGCCTGAATTTCAAGAGAACATGAGGTCATTGATCAGTTCCCAATTCTCAGACTGCTGAATGGGAATTTGATTAATTGATGTAGTCTATCATTATTTGTCATCAAGCAAGCTAAAAAATTAAGCAATTTAAACTATGATATCACCTTTTAATAGGTGATATCATAGTCACAAACAATATATGCTATCCTATAAGTAATTTAACTGCAAATACGTCAGCAGCACCACATCTATTTAATAGCTTAAATGGCATTGGTCCTACTGTAAACAAAATAATGCAATTTAAAATGTAGATTGATGTCAGCTAATTAGTATTTTAGTATTTACTGTTGGCAAAAAATCAATACATTTATCTATTCCATTATTTAGTCAAAGTTATTATTTTGACTGAAACTGGAATCTCTGTAAGAACTGGAAAGAAAACTTACTCTTACCTAGTTTCCTAATGTAAAAATCTATTTTATGCAAAATATTATTACAGTCTCTATTATCACAGGCAGCATCGTTAAGAGAACAACACACAACATTTCCTGGGGTTTTTTTTTGAGGAAAATTTAAATTCTAATGCAGTTAGATTAATATGTTAAAAACCTACTGAAATTACATGTGATTATCACTATGATTTTCACACTGCTTCTGCATAATAGAAGTTATGTAACTCTAAATCCAGAGAAGGGGAAGATTTGTGAGAATATACATATTTAACAGAGGCTCAAATCTTAATGCATATTTTTGGGCACCACTTCCTTACTGTTTGCTTGAGAGGTGCTAGACTAGGCTCTGAATGCTTTGGGTTTCTTTGAGCTATGTTAGATTTGGGTTGCAATTGTTAGAATGTTTGTAATGCCTGTTTCTAGAAAAATTGGTAAAGTGCTGCTATTTCAAGTGCTATACATAGTCATATGAAGAATTAGTAAAATAGTGCAGAAGGGTTACTTCTTTACTTTAATGCTGTAGTCTTAACGTCTGTTAAAATTCACATGCAAGAGAACTAAGGCATTTCACAGATGAAGGGACAATCTTCTTTGACCATGTCTTGTTTTCTGCACAGCATACCTATCATACATTAATGTTGTGCTAAAATTCCTCTGTTTTGGTTTTTTTTTTTTTTTTCCTGTTTAAGGGGCAGTGGATAATTCAGACCAACCATTACCTATATATTAGCATACAATACTGTCTTTACTCACTTATATTTTGTGTTTGTACAGGCACTGAGGTTTTGGTCTCTACCTTGGTTTATACCAGTCTGTCAATGAATGGGAAAGCTGCAACTCTAACAAACGTCCATGCTGCCTGGAGGAAATGGGTGTCTTTAGCTGCCTGTTTTTCCCATGATCCCACTTCCTAAAACTGATCTCCCAGTCAGTGCGGCTTAGAAAAGACAGACAGAATACTTCCCTAATCTTTCTCACTGCTCCTTTTCTGTCAAAATGTGACAGGTTTCTCATATAAATCACTTTTGACACACTCCCTCCTCCCATCCCGTCAGAACCAGAAGTTTCCTTTTTCCTCTGCCTGCTATGAGGATTGTTTGATGGGAACCACTGGCCCTTTTGTCTGTCTCCTGACACAGTCCTGAGCAGAAAAGGGAGAAAGGGAAAGAATATGAGGCTATCTTCCAGCCACCTGAGACAAGGTGGTGAAGCTGGGACTGGAACAGATGATAGAATTGGTAGGGTTAAAAAAAACCCCTGAAGTCTACTGAGCAAAGCAACCACTGATCAGTAAATGGGTGAATGATAGCTCTCAAGGCAAGCAAAAGCATTGTGTTCTTTAGTTTTACAGCAGTGAGCAACAGACATTTTCTGAGTGCTGAATAATTACAGCATCATCAGACATAAATGGAAAAATGTATTTATTGTATTTATTTTCTTTTAAACCTTGTGGTATATGGAGCAATTGATTCTTAGTTTGAGTTAGGGGGTGTTTTGTTTGTTTGGTTTGGTCTTTTTGTTTGTCTGGTTAGGGGTTTTTTAAATGGGTTTTGGGGGTTTCATTTTTCCCAAAGAGAAAGGGATCTATCCTGCAATTTTTCATTTGCATGTTTACTTGTTTGCCTTGAAATTTGCAGAGCTGATGATTCCCCCAAACTTCCATTTAGGGTCTTCAGAACATACAAATGTTTCATAATTGGTATCATATCATACTGTTAGCAGTTACTGTAACTAGTTCACAATATTGGTGGTTTTAAAAAGTTAAAAAATGTATTGCTGCATAGTATCTTCAATTTACATTTAATAGGAAGTGTCATCCTTTATGGTTTTAGTGTAGAGCTTAAAAGATGATATTCAGAAGCTTAAATGAAACTGTTCAAAAAATACTGGTGTTGTTTTAAATCCTGCCATTATTTCAAGCCAGTTTTATGATGTTATAAGCTTAAAGTCATTAGTCTTGAATGCCAGAGGCTGTAAATACTGAAATTAAGGAATTATTTGTCTGGTGAATGAAAATGTGAACCTACCTAGGTGCTCCGGCCCTAGTCAAGTCATTTGAACTTAGCCTCCATAGCAATAAGATTATCCTTGATACATTCAATCTAACAGAATCAGGCCTCTAAATGATAAGAAAAAATTTCTAGTGATGAGCAGTGGAGAGTTCTTTATAGTTTAAGTGCTCATCATGGCGATGGTTTCCTTTCCTATTAATTATATTTTGAACTGAGGACTGAGTTGTTGGGCTGTTGTCAGCTGATGTTAAAATTTGTGTTTATGTACGTTAGCCTTTGTAACAGTAATAACCTTATTTGTGAAGGTTTTAAGTGATATTTGTGTTTCTCATTTAGGCCTCAAAAGAGTTGCCTATAATTGAAAAGCAATATTCAGGCTCTTAGGAGCTCTTTTCTTTCATCTACTTTTAAATACCCCAATGGAAAGGAAGCATTTAAAGTTGTGCATTATTCATGTGGCCATATTTGCAGTGTCAAGTTAATAAATATCAACTATCACAGTAAGGAAGCTTTTTTTTAGTATTTTTACTTGTTCTTACAAAATCCTGAATGCAATTTCTCTTATGTTATGTACTGGAAACTCATAATGTTTATGCAACTTTCCATGCTACCATAAAGATATTGATGATACTGTATTTCATCTGTACAGTACATTAAGCGTGGTTATTTATGAAGACATTTCTAGCAAATTTACAACATAGAAAAACTTCTTTTTGGCGCAAATTGGATAATTTTGGAAATTAAATTAAAAAATAATTTTATAAACCTTAACTGTTAAAAAAATTAACTTATTTTTCTTCAATTCTTTCATTCTGAGATAGATACTTTGCAACTATGAGGTTAAACTTTGAACCTGCACTTGGAGCTTATATTTCTCATCGCTGCTACTTACTTATTGGTGAGGAAAGATCCCTGATAAACTTATTTCCTGTTTTATTTCTTCTCAAGCTAGAAAATTATGTTGTTATACTACCTCATAGATTGAAGTGTTGCAACTACAGATAGTAAATGAAATATATCTTTATGAAATTAATCTCAGTTCTGCAAGCTGTGACCAATTTTTTAAGCTCACAAACTGAAGAGAGGAAAAAAAATGTTGCACCGTCATGATGGAAAAGGCTTGCAAAATTAGGTTCCTTTTCACTGGCAACTGGACTGAGTCTTATTGCATGTGAGGCATTAAATTGTAATGAATTCTTCTTATGTCTGCTATGGTAGGCAAGCATTTGCCTGCTGAGGAGGACTAACTTTATGCCTTCCCTTCCAAGTCAAAACAAGCAAAACAGCCAAATGTGATTTTGCTTCTTAAAAGACCGCTCCATATTTGACATTGATCAGATACTCATAGGTCATACTTTGGAAAGGAACTTTATTTCTTATTACTTGCTGGAGGTGAGATATTTCTTCCTTAACACTCTTTGATGTGACTCTTATCAAACATGAGCTTGGACAAGCTGCTTAGCATCCATCTGTGTCTCAGTTCCATCAACAATTAGATAGGTAGTATTTTCTCATCACCATGAACTTTTTGTAACTGGGAGGAAAAGCTCACCATGTAAAAACATCCCAGGACTCTGATGGTGGAGTAAGAATCTGCAGTGGGGAAGAGCCAGGACTGATTTTGGACTTTGAAAGGAAGCTTTCTCTGCTGATCTCACTATTCCTATTAGAAACACAATAGGATTAGTGTGTGGTACATGATACAGATTTTGCAGGACTGTACATGAAATCTCACTCATCTGCTGCTTTACAATGTGGAAATCTATGGTATTAAAGCATCAGGAATCTTTAAGTGTTACAGCAGGCTGTTCATCAGGGATTTAGAAGCTTCTATCACAATCAGAATCACAAGCTCCTCTAAGCTCATTTGGAAAATCTGGCAAAGGCATTTCCATTTGCCCATTCAGACATAATCTGTCAATATTTATAATTAAAGTCTCTGCTGTTTAACTGAGGGAAAGAAAGGGAAAATTAAAATAAAAATCTACAGTAAAATAATATACTGAGAAGTCTGAGACCTGTTTTTATCCTCTGACCAAAAAAAAAAAAAAAATAAGGGGATAAAAATAAAAAAGAAGCTAGAGGGAATACCAAAATATTTGGGGGGGAGTGGGGTTAACTATACCTTCACCTTCATCAAGTTTCAGTCAACCAGTTAGACAGGGCTTCAATACAGGAAGATGCCACCAAGAAAGAGATGCTGAGATGCTTCTTTTGTTTTCTTCAGTGTCTTTCATAGGTTAGCAAGAATTTTCCAGGTGGTTTAACACTGTTCTTCCTGCTGTGAAGGGTATCAAACATACCAGCTTCTTAGAAATATCATCTCTTTGTGATTGGGGCATTTTCTGTATTGCTAAAAATGGTATGCCTAACTGGAATAAGCTGCCATTGCACAGGAAAATGTGAGATTTCTGATAATATTAGTACTTAATGGCCAGTGTAGATGCTCACTGTGAAGTTTTGCCTCTGACTATACTGCATTCAGCACTCCTACCTGGCTAACAGGTGAGGTTAGTGTCAGAGATAAGTTGAAACCAAGATCTTTGCTGTAGCTGAAAGTCTAATTCCTCATGTAGAGAGACAGAGTCAGTGTGGCAGAAAATCCTGGGAGGAAGGGATTTGACTTAAGCTGATGATGTCTAAGCATTAAGACAGTTAAATTAGAACTTCTAAATTACCTAAGTGCTGCTGTGTCCCTGCAGCGACAGCTCTGAATCATGTGGGCTGCGAGTGGAAGGTGGGAGGATGGCACTCTCGTGATGATGCAGTGTGTGGCACAGCTTGGGGTAATGAGTACTTTCAAACCCTCCAGCTTACTGAAAGCAGTCTCCTAAAGAGTGAAAGCAAAGAATCTGGCTATTTCTTAGCTGTTATTTTCTCTTGTTCTGTACTGAATAAAGCTAACTTATCCTTACCAGAGCCTGGACAACTTTGTACTGTGTTACAACTCTGCCTGCAGTAGGAAAAGACCTGGTAAGGTGGGAACAAATGGTAGTACTGGTGTGGAGAGGAAAAACGGATAAAAAAGCAAGGATCTGAGGAAAAAATGTTTGAAAAAAATTCTTTAGGACTATCCAGTGACCTAGTTATTCCCTGTCCAGCTTTAACTTCATGTTTTAAAGGACAAGCTGCAATACTAATATATGAAAGTTCAGCAATTTTTTGATAATCAGATCATGGTGATCTTTTTTATCACTACCAACCCAGTGCTGACTATAGATATGCATATTTTAACAACCATGCTTTTGGTGCAACTTTTTGCAAGATGCAGTGATCTGAAATATTTGGTGGTTTCTAATTCTGAGGGAACTGCAACTGTTTGAAAACTTTATCAGACTCCTAGGAACAACACTAGGGCTATTATCTGGTATCCATTTTTTAGTTCATCAACAGAAATTTTCTGTTACTGATTTTAATTTTTCATGCTCTGAAACAAAAAAAAAAAAAAACCCAACAAATAATAAAATTTTCTTCCTCAGTATCTAGACAGTTGTGTAAATATATGAACCAGGCTTTCAGTGTAAGGGAAACAGGTATTTTGCTTTGCTTTCTTTGTGTGTTGGCAACATTGGGGACAGGTTTGATGGAGATGAAGAGTACCAAGTTGTATTTTAAAAGACTTGCCACACAATGAGTATTGTCAGAAAAATGCACAGCTTTGTTTTAAGGTTGTAGAAGTCATATTGTAAGCATCCTAAGAGTTTTATAAGATAATCTGGAAGTGTTCAAAAAACATGCAGATGTGGCCCCTAATGACATGGTTTAGTGGTGGACTTCGCAGTCCTGGGGTAGTGGTTGTGCTTGATCATCCCAAAGGTCTTTTCTGAACTGGTTTATTCTATGATTCTATATCAGTGTCAGTCACTCAACAGGAAAATGAGTAATGATTGTCATACGTCTGCATTTTCTTGAGACACAATTTCCTCCTTAAAGAAGAGCTATTTGGGTATATTTCATATATTCTCTGTATTCATTTTTCAGGAAGCAGCCTTTCTGGGGCTTGTTTTGTGTCCTTGCTTAAAGTGGCCTAAGAAAATCATATCCTAGATTCCATAAACAGCTTGAATAATGGGAGCTTTGAAGGTTTTTGAGAATTTATGTAACAGAAATATTCCATAAGCCTGAAATATATGATAACAGCCACATGTCTTCCTTCTGCAGATGACCTCTTGTGCATTAGCTACTCAAAAATTAAACCAAAATAAAACAAAACAAAAAACCAAGGGGATGTTTGGAACTGTTCATCTGTGTATACCAGTCTTGAAATGAGACAAGTAACACAGTCAAAGATGCAAAAAAGGCAGTGGAAAGACAACTGTGTTTTTATTTCATTTACACAAAAGGAAGAGAAAGTATACCTCATAGAAGGAAAATTTTCAGCTATCATCCACTACATTTTGTTCAGCTGTGTAGGAATTTTACAATGGTTTAAGCCATCAAATATGAAGTCTCTGTAAAATGCTGCAGCTTCTCTCTCAATCATATTGCTATAAAGACTTTGGCTATAGCTTGAGGTCAAAATATGTGGCATTTTCATATTTATCTTTTTTGCTGCCAGTATAGGTTTTCAAATTGATAATGTTGTAGCAAGAGAATGCCTTTCCTCAGTGCTGTGATATTGCATGTGACTCTATGAGTTTCTGTGTAGGAAATGATTTGGATTATTGCTTTATGACGAACTTGGAGGTCTCTGTGCTGTATATGGCACAAAAGACAGTTTGCCTTTGCCTCAAGGAGCTTCTGGCCTGAAGGCTGGGTACTAGGGAAAGCTGTATGGGGATTATCATCCCTTCTGCCAGATATCCGACGCTGATGTGTCCACTGGACTACTTAGACTTTATTATTTATTTACTTTTTTAACCTAACCATTTCTACCTGTGAAAATGTATATGCTAACCCTTTGTAAAAACACTACAGCAGTATTTTCTCTGGTTTGTTGTAAATCTTGTGTGTTTAAGTTCTCCTTCTAGTTACACTGAATTCCCTGAATACCAAGGCCAGAGGTTGTTAAAGGCAAATGTTTCCCTCAGCATGCATTGGCAGCTCTCAGACTGGCCAGGTACACTGGCAGGAAACCCTCAGAAATCTGTTGCATATCTTTCCTCAGCTGTTGAACATGCACTTACTGGTGGTTATCTTTGAAGCCCAGTAGCCTCATTTGTGGGTTTCCAGTCTCTTGAGAGCTTTCCAGCAAATCAGGAAGGAAAAGAGATGTCATCAGATACACCTTTTATGTTTTGACAAATTTTTAAATAAAAAATGAATATGTTTTATTTTCATGCAGATAGTTGATTGTTCTAAACAGAAGTTGATATGGAGCACAGACACACACACTCTCCACCTCCTCCATCAACCTCCAAACATGTAAACATTTGTATAACCGTTAACAGCATAGTTGAGTTCTTTTTGTGTTTTATCAGTCAGTGAACTGTCAGGGTATTTATACAGCCCTTACAGATGTTAAACAATTTGTTAAGATGTCCACTATGACGATATTCCTTTCAATACAGTACCTTGATCTGAAGCTATTTGCTTTCTGGATGTGTCATTCAGCATCAACACCATCTCCAGGAGTTCCCTGATATTCACAGACTCATTATTCTGCCTTGGTATTTAACACTTCCCACTGGACTGTCCAAGTCCCAAGGTCCCCTAGGAGGGGATAGAAACAGCATTTTACCATTTGCTAAATGAAAACTGAAGAGGTAGCCTGGTTCTTGACTATAAAGAATTTGTTAATGAGTGAATGATATATTCCCATGGAAGCTGACACTGCAAGGTTAAAACATCAGTGAATATAGTGTTGTGAACAGATACTGTGCTTCATACAAAGGATAACTATGCAATGAATGAGGTTCATCTCTAGTTTCAATGAAACTGGCAGTGATCACTGTGGAAAGGATAGATTTGGAGCAAACTGTCTCCAGCCCTGACTTGTTGACATTTGAGATAGTGAAGCCAAAATGTGCCATTATTTTAGCTAGATATAGCCTTTGGATGAGTTTTGTCTCATACTAAAACTGATAAGAATAATAAAACGCTGCTTTACTAGATAGAATGGGGAAAGTAATCCCTTTCTGAATATCATTTCTATGTTAATACTGAACCATCACTGATTTTGTCTGAGTAATGATAGTTTAGGTCTTTTGCTGTTCTACTGGGATCCCATGTAGAATCCACAACCTTCCTGAGGAGGTCCTCAAGTGTTCTTCATTCTGCCTTTTATATTAATTTTCTGTGAAT
Organism: Psilopsiagon aurifrons; assembly: GCA_025447955.1. NCBI lineage: Eukaryota > Metazoa > Chordata > Aves > Psittaciformes > Psittacidae > Psilopsiagon > Psilopsiagon aurifrons. The sequence continues at coordinate 39,171 of JAOEHY010034123.1, read as the reverse complement.
TCTCATTCAGTGAGGTATAGCCTTAGGATCTTCACTTTCTGAAAGTGACTACACAACTTTATGTGTCTAAATTATGAGGATCTCCAGCAGGCTGTATCTTGCTAACAGCAGTCAATGCTGTCTGGAAGGTTAAAGTCCCTATTACAGTTTGGAAGGGAGCCAGAATGACTTCCACTGCATGTTAGAGACAACCATCTAATAATACTGTGTAATGGTGTGAGCCACCATCATTCAACAGATGGCACCGTGTGGTACAACATCACACCATTCTATTGCTGTTTCTTGAGTTCCTCCACATAATAATGTAGGCAAATAATACAAGTTGACAGAAAAAAGCATATAGAGAATTCAAATGTTCTTATATGAGTAGATGGATAAGAAGAGGCAATTTTTCTTCAGGTTACATTTAATTTGTCAAACTGTCAGTTTAGAAATATATTTGTTGCACAAAATAAAGCAGTATTATTGAACCTACTGAATGAAACCAATGCAAAAAAACCCCAGATATTGTTTATTGATGCAAAATTAGTGTTTTTTCCCTCTCCTATAATAAAATAGAGGAAGAAGAAGGAGGTACAAGATAAGAGGACTGAAGAAAGAGCTAGTTAGAATTCAAGGCTTATGCTTCAGCATAGTTGATTTTGCACACTTATGTGTGAGCTGTGCTGAAAAAAAGAAGCAGTGCTCTGGCATGTGCATGGAAGAGAAGGCTTTTCCAAATTAGCCATTTGAATTTCATACATAAGTGGTTATCTGTGAGGAAGATGAGTTTTGTTGAGAGAAGGAATGGCTGGAGCAATGAGGGAAGGTACAAGGGTGTGTTCAGAAGCAGCTTTTCAGGTGTGGTTTCTCTGTAGCTGGTCCCTTAGGAATGTGTTGAGCTACAGCACTGCTGCAACAACATTATGTGTGCAATCAGCAGTTTTTACTTTGTCATTTACATAGACTGACATTCTTCATGAGAGTAAAGTTACTGATATACTTTTGGATGTGTGTAAAACTTGCATGTGGTTTATGGGCTATCATATCCAAAAGTGGACTAAAATGAAGGATTATGCAAAATGAAGTCATGGATTATACAGGAAAAGGCAAATTAGGCACTTGAAAACATGCTGGTTGCCTTTATCAAAAAAATACCAGCACTTAAAAGACTTTCTGTAGTGCCTTATTACTGCTTAGTAATTTGTTTGTAGATATCTATTATTTCATTAGGCAGATCTGAGTGGTAACTTTCTTCAGTGACGTTTTCATAATTGAACAGAGCTCTGGAGAACACTGATACTGATACCAGCAATATATTTTGGTATAGTTTTGGCTTTGTTTACCTGATAGACACAAGCCTACCTGGCTTTGCAGAGAAAGGAAAATGCATATTTTGGAACATCTGCAAGCTTTAACAGGTCCACTCCAGAAAGTATGTTTTTATCATGGATTTTGTTAAGGGTTGTTTTAGATTTTGCCATTATTATTTGTCTTCCACAGTGAAAAATAGGACAAGGCTATAATGTAGTTTACATGTTGTGATCAAAGCTACCTTCAAGAATCATTTCTTCACCTCCAAAGGAGCTCCTAAATCTCAGGTGTGCTAGCAAATGTTTCTCTAAATTTTTACAAACTTTCTTTTGTGTCAGGGTGCATGAGGAAGTCAGGAGGAAAACATGTCTTCTTTTTGCACTGAAGAACCTCTGAAGCACGACCTCTGCACCTGAAAGGTGCCTTTTACCTTTGTGTTTCCTGTTGCTAGAGGTTATACCTCTTGTTAAAATTTAACCCACAATATTACAGCTGTTTGCACCCAGGATCTAAAGAACTAAATTCATTATTTGCCTGGCATAGATATTTTTACCTCTGTACTTCAGCTCTCTGATCCCTTTGTGTCACTGCAGTCACTTGTGGGTCTGTCCCATGAGCAATGTAAGGGGTTTATTCTGATAAAACAAGAAAATGGTGAAAAAGTAGACAAGGGTGTTGTAAAGAAGTAAAGGAGAGCAGCTCCTTACTCCAGTGGTAGTGTTGAACCCTCTACATCGTCAAGTCAGGGTTTAAGGCAATCACTTTGGTTTCAATGGGAATGTAGCCTGAAGGAGAACTTTACAGCTTGCTGTGCATTGTCAGGGAAAGGCAATATTTGGTACAACAGAAAAGATCCAAACCCATTTCTTTTTACAAACTTAACAGTTTTTTAAGCTTTTCTGAGAATGTCCAGAGGCTTTTCTCCAGATAACACTGAATTTTATTGTACTAGTGATAGTAGAAGACAGTGCCCAATAAGTTTAATTGCCATTTACTAGCAGTGAATTTAGGATGTGAATCTGAGGTAGACTTGCTTTTCTCTGCCAGCTGTCAGAAGAGAATTCAGTAGCACATCTCACTCGTTTTAAAGCACATTTTAAAATGTATTTATGTTATTCATTCATTAACAGTCTTTGAGGCTGCAGCATGTAATTTACAGTAGTATAGACTAACTTCTCATTCTGAGATCTTCAGCTTTTTCAGACTATTTTGTTCATGTGAAGAATATATTTGGATTTGAATAACTTTTAGGTGATATTTAAATGATGATTTAAGGTAGGGTTCACCTTGTCTGGAGTTAAGTATCTGAAGACTAAGACTAAGATGTAGCCTTGAAGCAGCCTTTGTGATCAGTTATGGTATGATGAACCACTCTTCCATTTCTCTTCACTGCTTTCAGTATCTTCCTTAGGTATCTTCTGAAGCTTTTAGGTCCTTCTACAGTCAATGAATTAACCATCTTGATCTTAAATCCTAATTCTTAGACAGCTAAAATAAAACTGATTGGATTCTTATTTTCATTGTGTAAACCTATGTTTGGAAGTAATTTTTGCTTATTTCAGAGTCAACTTTCTGGATTTTATGTTTTTGTTGATTATCATGGTCTCAATATTTGGAGTTTCAGAAGTTATAAGTTAAGATGGAATGCGTGATCAGAGCATTAAGTATCTAACATGTACTAACTGTTTTTTTAATTGGTACACATTATTTACTTCTTAGCTGCTTTGTGTCTTACTGCCTCTGAAACCATTCCAAAAGGTACCATGCATTTATGTAAATAAAACATGCAATCACATATTTTTAATGGCAAATCTCAAATGGAAAATAGCTGTTGCTGTGCAGGTTAGTTTTTATTATGTACCATAGGGGGAAAAAGGCTATCTAAATCAAGAAAACGAGCTTAAAGTGTTACAGTAGCATACTTGCATCTTTTTCTTTCCCTTTATGCTAGCCCATTCAAATTAAATAAAGAGAATATTTCTTATGAGGGACTAGCACCTGTGAAAATATTTCTATGGACACATGAATATTTACATCTTGCTTTGGAATGCTTGTCTATATAGTGTTCGAGAAGGCCACAGATAGGTATACATGTAGCTGCTTGGGGTATGTTTATTACCAGTTCCCCTCTTTTCCACTTTGGAAAACAATTAATTTCACTTGAGGCTTGTTCCTTTTGGTCAGGGTATCACAGATTTTACTTTTGCCTTTACAGTGTTTTGGTGTTGGTAAAAACAGCATCTGTTACATGCACCCAGTATGTGGCACCATTACACTAACTATACCTGCAATGGCTATAGCAATCTTGAAAACAAAATGTCTCCCATTTCTGCAGCCCCATTAAAATGGGAGGCTTAAAACAAGTTCACATAGAGTTATAAATTTATCTCTGTGTATAGTTTCTAGAACTCTTCCAGTTTCCATTTGTGCAAAGGCACCTTGATTCTGTTGGTGCAGAGGAGAAGCATTAGGTTGAGCATCAGGTTTCTTTGATGTGATTTTCCTGAGTTTCATTTGCACTGTATTTCTCTTTCTATGGAAAGGAAAATCTAGTCCTATTTAAACATTATCAAATTTATCCATAGAGGATTTGGTTTTTTTTCCCCTCACATTCAAAATGTCTGTTCTAGTTAGGCCCTTTTTTCCCACCAGTACGTCTTTCCCCATCAGTTCAAATCATGTTGCTGTTTTCTCGACACCCTGTCTAAAGCAGTTATAGCTATTCATTTGTAAAACATGGTAATAATATTTGCAGATTATGAAAATAATAGATCGAAAAAAATTACACAGTTTTAGCTCATGAACATAAAAAAGTCATGTTCAGTTAAAGCCAGCCTTCAGCAATTGTGTCAACACACATTTGGAGTAATAATAACCATTTAATGATTTGAAATGGCTTCTGTGTAAAAAAACAACATACAGACATTTATTTATTTGCGAGTTTCTGAATAAAAATGCTTTGCTTTCTGAACTTTTTGGTATTTGGAGTTGTCCTTTGAACGTGCTTATGGACATGAATATGGGCATGAAATGTCCTGGCTAAAAATGACAATTAAAACATATGTTATGGAAAGCTGAAGTACAACTTGAAACTTTTCCAGAATCAGTTCTCTTTTAGCAATTTAAAAGAGACTATTCCGTGGTTAACAAAAATAAAGCTTGATTTACTATTGCAAAGATTAAACCAGTTCACTGTATTTAAAGAGATATTTAAAATGCACAGTTTGAAGTCATTTGTGCATTGCAGTTTTCAGTAGAGACTTTACTAATTATTAATTGCTACTTACAATTGCTAAGTCACGTGATGACTCAAGTTTGTAGTCACTGCTGTCTTAATGAGACAAATTGCCTTTGTACCCCTTTGAACTTTGTACATTTAGTCAGAAGACTGCTATTGAAGAAGAGCCCCTTGATTCTCATTATCAGTCACACCAAACATGCATCATGGTTGGATTCAACAGGGATCCTTGAATAACTAGCTGGTAAACATTTTTATTAGTACTATATTCCAACTGTTTAATGATCAGCATAGTCTAGTTGCAGTTGGTAGTAAAGTTATTGAGGTTCTTATTGAGCTTTACTGGCACAGAATAAAGAAATAGAAATATCTTGAACAGCCTCCCTTTCATGCAGTAACTATGAAAGGAGGCCCAAAAGCCCATAATGATATAAGAAGTATATTATCCTAATACATGAAAATACATGGACAAATCCCCTAAATTAATATTTTTCCTTAATCTTTTAAATTAGGGGGAGGGACTTTTTAATTTCCAGGGAATTAAAATGTTTCCGGAATGCTATAAAAATTTTGATATTTTGCAGAGTTCTTAATGCATAATTATAGATTTTTTTTGCCTTTGCTTGCTGTAACCATCTAAGGTAGCCAGATTTAAAAAAAAACCCAAACAACAAAACAACCACAAACAAAGAACAACAAGCCCAAATAAAAAAGATTGTCCATATGCTTCAACTTGTCCTGTGCTATACTACTGAAAAATTCAATCACAGTTATAGTTTAGAAGTTATCATGATTATTTAAAAAGACTGCTCTCCTATTTCAGAATGGACCTAGAAATCATACCATATGGACTGATTATAAGACTGTATATAATTATATATTTTCTTGTGTACAACTGAGTTTTACAGATATTGTACCAGAACAGCTTTATTAGAAGAAATATTGAAATGTATTTCTTCCCTGCAGAACAGTACTTCTAGAGGAAATTGCTTAATTAGTGAAGATAATTGCTTTTAAATGTGTAATGTAACTGTTAAAAATTATACACTTATGTGCAAGGAAGGAGTTAATAATAAATGTTATTGTCCTAATAATTACTGCAGATAGTAGCCAAGCATTAGTCCATTTGGTTAAGTTTTATCCCTCTTTCTCTTCAGACACTAAATGAAAATGTTATCTTCTAGTTATTTTAGTGCAGCAGTCCAGCTGGTTGTATTTTCTGATGAAATATCATACATCTCAGCACTTCTGTTTCATATTTAGTGACCTTATATTCATTATATGCCAGATTGCTATCTGAAAAAAATGCACATTAAAAAATGTGTGCTTAAAATAATACTATAACACATACGTCTTGAGGTGCCTTCAGCTGGCATACCTGCAGCAGTTTAGCAAAAGATTTGTGTGGATATTGGAGAACCCTCAAATCCTGCTAACTGTTCTAGGAACTGTAATTGAAAGATCACATTTTCAGCCTTGCTTCAAAATGAAAGAGAAGAAAACAAAGTGCAGACATGGGGACATGCATTTTATATGGTTCCTGCATAATATTGCTATTCATATTCTAATGTAATACTGCTGCCGTTAAGGTACTTGGGAGTGTACTCTATTAAAGATAAACTTTGCACTAGAGGATTTATATTTACTAAAGTTTAAACTCTCATTAAAGCTATCTGTGGCTTTTTGTGGAAGAACATGCAGACTTTTAAATAATAAGGCATTTGACCTAATATTTTTGTTCTGGTGCTTCATAGCTACTGTTAGATATTTTAAACTAGTATTTGGGCAGCCTGTAAAGCCAAACCTAAATGATAATGATTGTTTGGACAGATCAAAGTAGTGTTCGTACAACACATTTTGAATTTGCATGGTAGCTTAAATTTTACCAGTTTCTACAATATGGGCACAGTGATGAAACCACATATTCCTTCTACTGGATAGAACAATGATACACAAGTTTTACTGATGTCATTGATAAGATATTCAATTCTAATTATAATCAAACTGTGGCCTGTGTTCCTTTCTGAGCTGTACTGGAAATGGGACTATATTGTATATTAGACAAAGAGTTACAGGTAATGTGAAAACTGATGGCTTTGTCTGATTATTTTTTTTTACACTGTTTTTGTGAGCTTGAGTGAGTATGAGCTTGAGTAATCCCTAAATCATCAAACAGAAAGGATTGCTGTGTTATGTTGGTCCAGAGATCTAATGCCTAATGAGGGGCACAGATCTCTGAAAACATTTACACATACTTTTCAGATATCCTGACAATGTTTCAGCTGTTTTTGCCCAGGTGTGCCTGAGCCGAAGATCCCATTTTTTATTTTAGTAACTTTCAACTGACTTTCGCTCCATGGATTTTCTACTAATACCCATTTCTGTTATGATTGGTTAAGATTTGATCAACATCTTTCTTGCTGTCTTATTCATAATAAGATTAGAGAGAGGAGAACTTAAGTGTTGTCATGGGAAAACTTTTGCCAATTTTGCCAAAAAAGGGATTCGATTTCTGTCTCTGCAAATTGAGATCTTATTTGCTGAGAAATGTGTTTCTCTATGTTTGGTATTTTAATGCAAATATGTTTAGGAGAATAATAGGTAGGTTAACGTGCTTCAAAGTTTCTTTAATGGGCATTCATAAAAAGAAAAATTTAATTAAAAGAAAGGGAATTTTATGAGAACCTGTAATATAAACATAGCTCTATAAACTGCCTAGAGTTACAGCTTTGTAAATTAGTTGTATTATTTCTGATAACTAAGGAGAATAATTGATCTGGGATCTTGAAACTGGTTTGGAATTATCTTACTGTTAAGCCCTCAAATTAGAAAATTTTATGAAAAAGGAAAAAGTTACTTCATCTGCAGAAATCTGAGTCAGAGCAGAGCTATATTATGCAAATCTTAACAGTAAAAATAGCTTTGAATGCAGGGCTTGTTTTCATTAGCAACAGGGTAAAATGGATAGTGGGTGTCTCTAATCAGCACGTTTCTAGTGTGGTTTAGAAGGTTAAAGATGAAATATTCACAGCAGAAAATGCCTTTACACCTTGTATTGAAATACAATTTAAAAGTTTAAGGCAAAAAGTGCCCTCATGATCATATATATATATATATGCATGTATATGTATGTGTGTATATATAGACGTGTCAGTGCATATGGCCTCTAACGATAGGACAAGGGATAATGTAGATTTATACTATATATAAACAAGATGTTTTTTACAATGAGGGTAGTGAAACACTGGAACCCACTGGTTGCCCAGGGAGGTGGTAGATGCCCCATCCCTGGAAACATTCAGGGTCAGGTTGATCAGGGCTCTGAACAGCCTGATCTAGTCGAAGATGTCCCTGCTCATTGCAGAGGGTTTCGACTGGATTATTTTTGAAGGACCTTTCCAGACCAAACTGTTCTATGTTTCTGCGATAGTTATGCAAGAGTAGATAATTAAACCGTACCCAGTTATCCCTGAATTAATTACAATTTTAGTTCAACTTAAATCCTTAGGACAGATTATACAGAATGCCAGAGAGAAAGCAGACAGGAGCAAATTATCTAATATAACATCCTAATACTGCAAGAGGAAATGTCAGTTGAGTTGACAGATCCAAGTAATGCTAGCAGCTCGATAAGGGAGTTGAGCTCCCATTCTCTTTCTCCATACCATCTATCCAGCTCTCCTAATAAGATTCAAGAAATTATTTCCTCCCTAAACCAGCCCTGGTGATCTGTCTCATTACAAGTGTGAGAACCAGACACCACAGCCAGTACCACTAACTAAAAATACTATCCTTATCTCCTCTGAGAAATTAATCCCTTTGTCCTGCCAAGGGCATGCCCTGAGAGAAGTTTCATTATCACTCTGGCTGGATACAATATATAGGTCTGACTCATCATACCTGATAATCTGCAGTAAACGAATTTCAGGTTGGAACTGACTTTCTGACTCCTTGATCATTTGAATAGTTTTATTCATTCAAGTTGACTCAAAGAGCGACAGTTGGCACTAGTGAAAAGGCAAAGGTACTGTTCATTGCTGGCTTGCAGGGTTTGACTTGCAAGTCAGTTATTAGCAATTTCCAATAGAACTTTACTTTGTATCACCTATAAACTGTGTTTACTTCTTTAACACAGGCAGCCTAACACTTCAATAATTACAGCCTACAGAGCTTACTTCATACCAGCGCTGTGAACATTATATTCTGGTAACTGTGTTACTGCTAGATGCTAGGCTGCTCCACCACTTTCCTACTTGCTGAAACACTGTGGGAGGATGTACTTAGTGAGATATTTTGAAAAGGGAAAATTTAGATCAGGGTGAAAAAGCATGGATTTTTCTTCTTTACAAGAAAAATTGAAATTTTTCATGTACACCTGAGTATCTAGTCATTGTTATACAGGCATTCATATACAGAGTGTTTGTTTGAAAAATAACTAAACCTGCTGGGAATTTAGCATGGGGATTAGATCTCTCAGGCAGTGCGGCTGGTTGCTGGACATGTGGCTGTAACAGTTTCTCTTGCAGGAGTGTTTGCAGGGCGGCTCCAGCTACACTGGGAACTGCTCTGTGGGATTCCTATGATCTAGTTGGCCTGTGGTCCTATGTGACACTTCAGTATCTACACCATTTATTGCTATTGTATCTTAAACTGAATATAAAATAGCTCTTAACAACGTACAGAAGACTGTCTTGTGTGACTGTTTTTTCATCTGCAGGAATGGATTCTACTGATTAAAAATAACTGTACAGCTTGATCAGTTTTGAAGCAGGACCTGCATGGGGAGCATTTGGAATAACCATATTTCCCATGCAAGGTGTTAATATGCACATTGGAATGCATGACTTCCCTCCTCAGCAGGATGGGCAAGGGGGGTGGAAGGGTCACAGAGGGAGGTTGATGGAGGGTGAAAAGGGAAAAATAAGCTGTAAAAAACCTCCTGGGTTAAGATAAAGGCAGCTTAAGAAAAGCAAAAGCCATGCAAAGGAAGCAAAGGGCAATAAAAGATTTATTCTCTACTCCCATCAGGCGATGTCCAGCCACTTCTTGGGAAGTAAGGCTTCAGTATGTGCAGCGGTTACTCTGGAAGACAAATGCAACAGTGAAAGCCTGTCTCCCTCCTCCTCCTTTCTCTTTGCTTTCACTGCTGAGCAGGCATCTTATGCTACGCAATATCCCATTGGTCAGTTTGGATCAGCTGTCCTGACTGTTTCCCATCCCAAGATCTTGTCCACTCCCAGCCTGGTGAGGAAGGATGTTGGAGAGACAGGCTTGATGCTGTGCAAGCACTGCTTAGCAGAGGCCGGAACACTGATGTGTTATCAGTGCCTTTCTCGCTACAAAAGCACAGCACAGCACTATGAGCACTATGAGGGGAAAGTTAACTCCATCTCAGCCATACAGATGTTAATGGAGAGATTATGTTTTAACAAGTGCATCCATTGTACTAAACAATAATCTCATATTCTTTGTGGAACTGATTTTTCTGGTCTTGTAAATTTTGAGCAACTTTACTTGCCTAATTCTAAAAAGTAGCACAATTTCATGGAAACTTTATGCTTTCACAGTAAATATATGGAGTGAGGTTTCTGGTAGAAAAGCTTGTGGAATGAAAATCCCACGTAAATTTTTCATTAGCACTCTGCCTTTAAATCTCTCAAAAGTTCACAGACAATGTAGGGCTTATCAACATGATTTGAGAATATTCATCTTAATGTCAGTGACATTTTCAGGAGAAAGTAGGCTGAAGTTGGAAGTACTCACTAACATAAGGCTGAGGAGTACAGCAATTAGTACACTATCTTAGTATTTATGGAAAATGGTGTGGATTTTTCTACATGGTTTGTCAGAAGTTTAGTATTCCTCTCTATATCAGAGTGGAGTGATGCATGGGCTGGAAGTCATTAAGGTACAGGAATAAGAAACAAAGAACTATCTCAGATCAATATCAGTAACATTCATGATAAATGATAACTGTCATATTTTCTCCTTATCTTCCCTTTTCTCCTTCTCTTTTCCTGCAAAGCAAATAAGCAGATAACCCCTCTCTCCAAAACAGCAGCAATCTGCATTTCCATTTGAACTCACAATAGGAAGCAGATAGTGCTGTTTAAGTTCAGTTGTAATCCATATGGATTGGCTCAGTTTGCTATGGTGTGTATCTTTTCAGATAATGACATTGAAGTAATTATTACACAGTGACCTTTAAAGAACAAAAGTGGGGTTTTTTTATCCTACCATAGATGTTTATCTATATTTAGCTGGTTTGAGTACTCTCAGGCTAAATATTCTCCATCCTATTATGTTAAAGACAAGATAATTACTGTTTGATGTATTGAGACAGTGGAAGAAAGAATGTGTGGGATTAACTTCAGTAAGTTGTGTTTGATTTCTGTATGGTTGGTTGGGTTTTACAATTATTTATAATAAATTTGCATTGTTCTCAAGAATTGTAAGCATTCTTTAGTTACATTATGGAATGTGTAGGTGTATGCATAATTCAGGTGGGCTAAAGCACTAAGCATTGTCCAAATTGCTTGTGAAATATGACAGGAAATATGTCTTAGGGGAAATGTAGGCACGCATATGAAAGGTTAATTTTGTGTGCTAAGTGAAATTGCATTCAGAATCTTTGGGTTCACTAGCAGTGCATGAATTATACAACTCAATTGCAAGTGATAAAAGTGTTGCCTGTTGGTTGCAGTTCATAAATATCTGCACATGTAATACCTTTGGTACAGAATTATTACAAAGGTTACCCAGCTGGTTACTGTCATTGCTAAGGCTTTACAACATGTTGCCTTTTAAATTCTTTCACAATTTTCTAATGCTTAGAACATTCTAAACCTTCTAGGTTTGGCAGAATACTAAAAAGATGTGTTAAAATATTTTCCTGGTCTGCAATTTTAAATGAATGGCTACTTTCATGAAATTAAAAAATCAAATGCATTCTTTTTTTTTTTTTCTTTTTTCGCAAGCGTGATGTAATCTTAACCTTCCTTTTTGAAATGAGATTGTCCTTCCTTTTTATATTATTTTATTTTAATTTATTTTATGTTTCTTTATTTTACTTTTTCAGTCTAGAGGAATTTTAGCCTTTGCTCTTCAGAAGATGGGAACACTTATGCTACTCACTATTGCAAATTATCTTTTCCTTTTTCCTTGGGACGTGATGCATTCTTTAGTATGGCTATAAGCGTCATAAATATTGACTTCTGCATAGATAAATCATTTTTCACTGGACTAAATTCATAGGTATAAAACCTGCTGCACTAAGTGTCCATGAGCAGATGGATTCCATAGTCTTAGTCACAGACAATAGGTTTTTTATGCTGCTGCTAAAATAATGTCAGTGGCAATTCTCTGCTTTTCCTGGGACAACTAAGTTTAAGAAAATTTTTTCTATACTCTGAGACATTTTTTTCTATAAAACATATAAATAACAATTTGAAGCTATGTCTATGAACAGATTAAATATGTTTAAAGAGACTTACTGTGATTTTGATAAAGTATCTAGGTAATAGATGCACATTAAAAGTGGAAAAAAAAGTGGTTTGAGATTCATAATGAATTTTATCCTTTTAAAATGCAAAACCTTGTCATAATAGGACTGAAGAACTCCACATTAAAATGTTCAGATTTTAAATTTATGGATAGACTTTCAAGATGCACATCTAACTTGTTGTTTAATTGTATTTATTATTTTAGTTTATGTGCATGATTATGATTTTTTAAATTATATTCAAGAGAAATAAGATTCCACCGAACTAATTTTCTTTGAATTATGTGGGTAGGCAGATATAGTTTATGTTGGCTTATCATTATGTTGTCAATATGTAGCTTGGGTGTTATTAAATTTGCTAGTGTGCTAAAATACAGAAAATACATTAAGTGCATGTTCAAATGTACGTTAAAATTATAGTGTGCATGCAAACAATTTTTAATAAGCAGAATTGCACTAAAAATGTCACTAGCACACCTGTTTTATTAAAAAATGTAGGCAGGAATTAACATCACCTAAAGGGTGTTTGCACACTGATTTTTATCCCGTGCCTTTGGAAGACAAAAGGTGCAGGGCTGTAAGTTGTAGGATTTGTTCTTCTGGTGCACAGAAATAGTAGTGATACATATAATAATTGGAACCTTGATGTAAGGGTAATAATATCAACAATAACTCGGAAAAAAATCAGAAAAGAAAACTTTTTTTTCTTCTCAGTAGCTCAATGTATTTTACACAGTAGCTGAAAAATCTAGCATGGAAGGTACATATCAGCCATAGTTCTTTTGTTCTTATGAATGTTTTCCTGCTGCAATGACAAAATTAACTTTGAGCTTTAAAAACAAAGATCTGTTCTTCGTGTCATTTCTTATTCTTTCCCAGTATGTGAGGAAATTTCTCAGTGTGTGAGGAAATGAGGGATTTCCCCCATCAAAAAAAAAAAACCCCACAGCTCATGTCATCTGCTCCTCAATGTGAACCAATATATGCAATCATGAAATATAAATTGCCATCCTGATTTGGACTAAGCTGCTCATGAAAATGCATCTGTATAGGACCAGAATCACAGAGCTGTTCCAGGCATGGGAGTTGGTGAAGCTTGGGAGAGAGACCATCTGGACTATGAGTGCTTTGTTTTGCTTTGAGAAGAGCATACATATGTAAGAACCTCCAGGGCTGTGAACGACTGCTTTGTGGAGGACTGATGTGCAACAGTTTTGAAGAGGGGAAATCAAGAGTACTTTTTTCAAAAAGAAATCCACGTGTACTTGGCTTATGCAGGTCTGTAAGAAAGCCTTAAGCTTTCTTTTATGTAAGAAGAGACTTGACATTTCTTGATAGAATGATCAAAAAGTATCTATGTGGAGAAAAGATTTGGAGTTCTTTAGATTCCCCTTTACAGGAAGGAGAATGGTGTGAAGCATTATAGTGATTTGAAATGGAGACTAAGAAGTGTAGAGAAGAGATACAGGGGTGGGGCAGCGGTTTTATCACTTCTGGATTCTTTTAAAGTAATGGATATGTTAAGCATAGGCGCAACTATTCCAGTGGTGAGTAGGTTCATCAACTGGCCAGCTCTGATAAGCAGAATTTACCACCATTCACTCTATAGATGCCTGGTTACATGAACAACACAAATGAGGAACTACATAAATTTCAGGAAGAATACGGTTTGAAACAATTAAACAGCATTTTTATCCAGCATTTTCTAGCACATAGAAAAGTTTATGAAATTAGCAGTGACCAAGCAATTATTTACTGTGTGACCAGAGGTACACACTTAGCAGCTGTTTAAAACTTTTCAGACCCCAATTATGTACTGTTCCCTGCTTTTCTTGGACACTCACAGGGACAAGGGCTTTGCTGAATAATAGAAGAAATAAGCTTCTCTGCTTCTCTCCCCCTTGTTGACACATTTTGCTGCTGTAATATCTGTAGTTTCTATTGCCTTCATGGATTTCTGTTGTTCAGCAGTATGTGCCATCCTAGCTCCTTCAAAAAAAGCCCAAAAGAAAAAACCCTAGACTTTTTATGTATGTGTTTTGTATTCACAGCTAATAGTTCCATAATCAGTTGGAGTAGAAGCAGAGCATTAGGAATTTTAAAATTTGCAGAGGGGCAAAATATATGACAAATGCTAGATGAAGAACCTATTTACATGTAAGCCAGCACTGCTACATATACCTTGTTCAGCTTATCTGCAGTGTTCTCTGCCTTATGAATGGGAACTTCAGCTGTCCATTTTTCAGAATCTGAATCTACGTTTTAATTGATAGATTTTAAGATCTTATTCCTAAAGTATTGAACTGTGTGTACTATCTTTATTTACACTTCCTTTTCTCTGCATTGTAAGAATAACTGGACACCGCAGCTATTTGCAGTTATCCTTTACGTAATGTCTGTTCTTGTCTAGAAAACATGCTTTGTTCCAGCTTTGCTCAAATTGTTTTTAAGGGAATTTCCTTTTCCTCTGCTCCACCTCCATCTGATGGGCATAGAAAAAAAGTATAGCTATGGTTCCCATTGATCTTCAGGAAAATGGGAGAAACCCAATGTTTCTGTTTGATGTTTCATTATATAGTTTGATGTTTCATTACATTTCATTACAATATTCTGTATAGCTCTGATTCTGTTATTTCTCATTCTTTCCAGTTTTATATTAATATGCTGCTATTCAGTAGTGATTAAACAGTATTTAAAATGTTCGTGGTATTTTTCTAGTAAGTATGAAAGCAAAAATAAATTATTTTGACTGAAAGGTCACATTTTACATCCCAATTAAAAGACAATATTTTGGAAGTCAGACAAATGTAAAGTTCCAGAATATGCCCTTTTCTAATCTTGGTGTTTCATAAAACTGTGTATTATCATACTATGTGAATGCTACCTACACATATCCAGAGCCAGTTCCTATGTTTTTTGACCGTGCCTCCCTGTAATGCTAGAAGTAAGGATTTTTTACCTCTGACAACAAGGGTTACTGACAACAAAAGCTTGGAAACAGGCAGTACTATTCACAAGGTAAATTTCATTTAGAAGGGAATAACTTTTTCTCAAGAAATTTATGAATAATTTCATGAAGACTTTGGGTTTGCTTAATCTGCCCTCATAGACTTTTCTGCAGGGAAGATTCCCTTGCTCCTCTGTTTGTCATTACTGTATTTCCATCATTAAATGGAAATAGAGTTGCTGTTATAATTCACAAGTGCTAACTCTGCTTTTGAATCAAATGACACCTGATGTGTTTCTTGCTTTCACTATTAGGTCAAAATTCTGTAAACCAAAAGCTGACATAGCAGATTGTAAAGAGACCTCTCAGTAGCGTAAGCAGAAGAGGATGTAGGCGATAGTAGAATGCTGATGAAACCTGTGTTTAATTTTTATGATCAGTTTTAGGTACAATAAGTTTGAAGTTGATAAGTGAATTAAGGAAACAATGGTTGTATCTTTATACAAGAACAGAGCTTCCTATTGAAATGGATATGAAGGAATTAATTTTTGTGAAATTATGCGATTGCTTGGTTAACTGGATTAAATAGTTATTAACAGCAACAAATGTCCTAGGAAATTGTTTTCATTTTTTCAAATTGAATAAAAATGCTAGACATAAAAGATAATAGTGATAGATGAACTAGGGTAATTTGAGTTAATAAAAAACCCCATATTTTTCTCAATACATTTCTTGAAAGGAAGCTTGATGCCAAAGCAGATTGCAGCGATTTGTTTTGATGTGAATGCATGTAATATCTTAGAAAAAGTAAATTCAAAGAACTCCCTAGATTTCTTTAAATACTCTTCTAATAACTCTGGTAGCTGTGTTCCTAAGAGACTTTTCCTTCCCTAGCATTTGGAGAAAAGTTTGCAGAACTCCTCCTTTATGCATTAGATGGCACTGCAAATCTCTGTCTTGTCAGCCTAAACCTGAGGAAAGGCAATCTGAGTTCTGGGCTCACAGGATGGACTGCCATTCTTACTTTTGCAGAAAGGTAAGGATAAGTAGCTGCCTGTACCTTGTCATCTAATTACTGACAGCTTGGTCCTTTTCCTAATGAGAGAGGAGTAGAATTCTCTGGCTTCTTCATATAAACTCCTTCGGCATGTCCAACTTGGCAACAGCTGGGGGAACAGATGGTTTGAACTAGGAGTCAGACAGACACTGGAGGAGAGATAATGCATTAATATTGAATTCAAGAAATTAAATAATAAAATTATATAACTGTTGAAGTAGAAACACTTCTTACATTCTTGCTGGTGTTGCTAAGATAGTGAATAAGCATGACTTTTTCAGCATCTGTTTAAATGCTTGAAGCATCGTGCAATTCTAACTGCCCCAAACAATCCACTTCTTGCAAACACCTGCACAGATGTGCAATTCAATTTACAAGCATGTGATTGTTTACATAACTGCAGCTAATAGATTACACCCCTTATATTTGCTGGTTTAGGTCCTGCTACTTTAGTTACTTCAACTTCCTAAAATGCAGCTTAAAAAGTTGGGGTGAGGGGTTAAATATATTTTTGTTTTTACTGGCTTTTTATGCTAGTGGTTTTGTTGTTGATTATGTTGTTGCTGTTAACTTCAGCTTTGTAAGGAATTAATGTCTTTGACAACGAATACATGAAATGTTTCCTGGGCAGATAAGTTTGTTGAATTCTCGTGTTTCGTGAATATACTGCTGTTATGCAAACGTATCTCAAAACCTTCTTTGGAAATTCTGCTTTGGAAGACGATCATAGCAAAAAAAGCTTTAAGATCTTTAGAAGGACAGCATTTTTTGTGTCATTACCATTCTGTGGCAAGACAGAGTGTATTATCTGGAATAGATTATGCACCTTTGTTTACAGGGGTTTCTTTCTATCTCCAAAAGCAGACACTCCGTTTGTAATGCTGGTTTTTAATTCCTGCTGTTAGTGACTACATTGTGAGATAATTACATGGTGTGGAATTGGTACAGAAGAGTGTTTACAGCAGCAACCTTCTCATTGTTTTGAACAGTGATAATTTATAATGAAAGATTTTTGTACAATGTTTACTGATACCACTAAGATACCCCTAAGCTGTCTTTCTTTTCCTTTCAGAGTTATTTTACAACCCATCAAAAATAGTTTTGGGAGTGACATACTAAATATCACCATGTAAGACTACACTAAGGAAAAACACTCATGAAAGGGGGATGTATGCAGCCATCTGGCTGGGAATCACTCTGGGAACTCTGTTGTACTGAAGTCAGTACAAAAAGAGGGATTGACCAGGGATTATTTCTTGTCAGTTTCTTACATTTAATCAATGTTCCAACATCCAGAGGCAGCTGTCATATTCTAAGCATCGAAATAACCATGCAACAAGCAAGAACGCTTCATAAGCATATGATCTTCTCTGTTCAGTGAACTTGAGGGTGAGTTTTAATGTGCAGAAACTCTCTTGAATTACTGATATTTTTTTAATTATTTTTAATAAACAAGCTCATCTGCATTTCTGTTCCTGAGAAATCATCTGTGGCTGTGGTACTGTAAAATTTTCTCCTGCTTTGTGATCCCAAATACTTATTTCTTCTATTAAAACTGCCTTTGCATTGAGGTACCAGGGAGTTGTGAGTTGATGGGAGCATGGCTGCACATGGCAAATCAGTCTCAGGGGTGGAGTGCTCATCTTGCTGCTCAGAAGAAAGAAAATAGCCTTAGCCACTGGAAAACACCTTCCTTTTCAACAGACAGTTACCTTGTCTCTTTTCTTAAAGTATGTTTATTTTGTTTCTGTGTGAGATTTAATATATATTGCAATGCTCATAACTTAAAAGCTACTTTTCTTTAAGGCTTCCTGAATTTGTATCACTTAGCTTTCTGATCATCCAGCTGAGCTGCTTATTTGACTTCCCTGAGAGTGACACATGTTTGGAAAATGATTTGTACTTTTATGGTTCAAGACCTGGTAAATGCTTAGCGCTTTGTAGAGATGATTATGCTCATTCTGTGAAAAACAAATGACAATCCTGCCAGTTGGCCAAAGACATCCATCAGTAGCCTGCCGTTTCAGCCAAACCTAGGTGCTCAGCCACAGCTTACCAAAATGAAGAACCTGAGGAAATATATTGAGGAAAATTAAGTTAAATGAGTAAACCCTGTTAAATCTTGGCCCTGTCTCATTCTTTGGCATTAACCCTGTGGGCATTCTTTCTTCAGACATACTTTGAAGCCATGGAGGCCTAATGAGACATTGAACTCCTGCGAGTTAGCTGGCTTTCTGCCTGGAGATTACCCCCATGGGTCCAACCCTCCCAGCAGCTAGGGAAGATTTCAGGAGCCACCTGGGTCTGCGGCTGGTGTCAGACTGGCCCCCTTGAGGGATTCAGTACCACAGATCAAATTGGGATTCTTACACTTCTTGCTGTGGAAAGTCAGCCAAACCAAGCCTCTGTGTCAAAATTTTACAATTTATTTTGCTCATAATAAGCATATTACCTACCTATATTTTATCACTCATGTGAGACTTCTTCAGATAATGTTTATACAGGTTTTGGAAGCATGAACTATTCTCTAAATATACTTTCTAAGAATATATATTATCTAAAGGGTATAATTATTACAACCATCTGAATTAGTAATTATGAGCTGTTTTCCAGCTATTTCAATCTCTTAAATAATTCTGTGGATATCAGACACATAAATGATTTGCTGATTTTTTTTCCCAGTATATAATGGTGATATATTTCCATTGTTTTCTACACAAGCTGCTTAAAATACCTGGACACAAGCCAAAATTAAGATAGCGATAATCTGCAGTTTTTAATCTATTTTACTAATTTAGTCTTCTCTTTCCAAAACCATCTTTCTATTGGAATTGAGCTTTTAAATAATTAACAATGTTGCTAGGCAAAATCCAATGATCTTTCAACCACATATTCCGTATCATCATTTGAATAATCATGAGTCAGAAATTCAGTACAAAGAATTCCTTGCTCTTTAAACAGAATGCATGCAGGAGGGGTGGCCCTCAGGGAACTAGTTTGTATTCCAGAAATTCAGAAACTTTGATGGAGACAAAGTAATGTTTTTTGTGCTATCTTTTTGTTAATTTTTTTTTTATTTGGGTCCCTTATATTCTCCTGCAAACACACATATCCACATACAACAAGGTTTTCAATTTTTTTTGTACTAATTGCGTGTGAAAATTATGTTTATGAGGTGTTGAGCAAATGTTCTTATACAAGTATACATTTATGTGAACACAGAAATGCAGTCTAAATCTCAGTTCTTGCATGAAACTAAATGTGGAATAATACTGTTTGTTTGGGTTATGCTCATGATATAAATCCCATCGTGAGCATTACTGAGGCAAACAGCACAGAGTCTGGGTAGGTGATTTTCCTTTATATGCCTCACTGTCCTATTCACAATTTCATGCTACATTTTTCTCGCTTTATGGTCTTGTTGCTGGTTAGGTATTTTAAGGCAGATTATTGTCACACACATGAGCACTCACCAGAAAGTCACTGGACAAGTCCTGCTACATCCACCAAAATTGTGGCTTGCATGGATTTTTATACTGCAGTTTTATAAAATTTGATGATATCTAGGAATGTTCTTGGGCCCTGTCTTTCACTGATCTATACTTTTTAGAATAGTCCATGATTAACTTTTGGCTTTTAATAACTAGTCCTTCCCAAGGAATTTCTGGGCATGGTTTGGGTGTCAAAGCACATCCAGCAGGCAGTTTGTTACACTCAGCCTGCTTTGGAGTCTGAGATTTTCCTAGCTTACAAGCAGTTGTTGGCCTTAGTGCTCACAAATGTTCCTGGGTGCATTTAGTATAACAATATAGATGTAGCCTAGATGTCCAACCCAGGCAACACTTGATTGCCACTTCCCAGCAATATGTAATTTGTTAAGTGCAACGCTCCAGTTAATTACATAGAGAAGACATCTGTGAGCGCACAGAAACACCCTGCATAGGAAGATAAGAGCCTGACTCCTGCCAAAAGGATGTGCAGTAGCTGTAGTGCTTAACTGCAGAGGCCGGACAATTGAAAAGGAATTAAAGATCTGGAATTCCGGCCCTTGCAGCTAACCTTGTTTTTCACTTGCCTAATTTTTGACCTAATGCTCTTACATTCCTGGCTGGAAAGTGCTCTTACTCCAGTTGTGTTATCTTCACATTAAAGATGCTTGTTGGTAGCACTGGAGATCTTCTACTCCAAAATGTAGGTCTTTGATAAAGCCGTGAGAATTATGCAAAAGGCAAATACCATCATTTTCCCTTAATTCCTTCCTACACTTAGTAGGGCTAGCATTTCTGCATTAGTTGTCTGTCCTCTGAGGTAGCTAAACAACCAAAGTGCTGAGTCGATAGAGGATCTTCTAGGGTTTCTCAGTGCCTGAATTTTGTTTCTGATTCAGTTTTCTTAACTATGAGAGCAGCAACGTTTTTCCTGTAGTTAGGAGAAGAGGGCAGGTGGAGATAAATTTAATTGATCCCCTCGGGTTAATAACTTCAGATTCATAAGTAAAGTCTAGCCTCCTCCACTTGGTCTGCTGGCCCTTAGACACTCATCTTTGCTGGCATGAAATCCTAGCTTCATGAAGCCAACAGACACATTCCAGCTCTCATTCAGCTTTATAAACATAAGCATCTAGGAATATTTGGAATACTCTAGCATATTCCAACTGGCCTCCGTGTTCTGTTCAAGAAAGGTGCAGGTTTCCTTTCCTTCCACTGTCATATCTGCTAGGTGATTTGGATATGGTAGTAAAACTCAAATGGCTCTGAATGCTTGTGTTTTAATTACCGAATAGGGAGCCTCCTTTCATATAGCAAAGCCAAGATTTTCTCTCTTATGCTTATCTTTTTATATAATCACAGTGTTTGCCTACAGGTCCTTTGTGTGGTTGAAGTTTTGATTGTGTGCTTAATAAAGGTTTAATCCTCCTCTATTTCTTTTCTGCTTGCTTTGGACTCTTTTCCTGTGTTCACACAGCTTTTGTAAAGTAGTTGCCCAGTGACTGCTCCCAATCATGTTTGGTTGATCCACAGCAAGGCAGTAGGCATAGATCATCAGCTTCCTCTGGCTTTACTTCTGTAAATCTGACTCATTTACTTTTCTCCTTCTATAGTTTTACCATTCCATTAATTTCTGCGGTCACTTAAATTTTGGAAAAGCATGCAGGCATTTGGCAGAAACCCAGGACAGCATGCTTTCCTGTCATACTTGCACTTACAATGAGTTGCAGGTTTTTTGCCATATAATAAACCATCCTTTACCTGATCGTTCTGTGTTAGAATGTGATAACTGTCTTCCACAAAATTTCTGAGACTAAAATGGGTTTAGTTAAAAACCCATATTACATGGAAATTCTTGTAAGATACTCATAGTTCATTTTTGCGTATGCTCACAATAGAACAGCTAAGGTTTTCAGCTGGCATCATTAAACTCTGTTACTTTCTGATTCCTTTATGAAAGGCAGGGTAAAAATAAGGAATTGGCAGTCTGTTTTCTGCATAGAAAGCACTACCTATTACAGAGAAACCTCAGCTATTACACTTCTTTCTTATGTTCTTCCTTAAAATTTTCCTGATGAAGTATAGCTGCAGAAAGCCTAGGAGTTAGGCAGCTTATGCCCATACAGCAACCTTTGATAATCACCATGTCTCATAAACTTTCAGTTACTCTCCTTTGCTCGTTACTTGTCTCATCTATGCTATTTCAAAAATTACTACGTTGATTTGAGACTTTTTATTTGTTGCATGCTTGGGTAGATGCACCACAATGCAGTTATCTAATTTTTCAGATTTTTCTACTGCAGTCATGAGATCTTATGAACTTTATTTTCACACTTACTTAAATATATTGTCTGCCAGATTATCTGTCACATTCTCTGAAGTGTCAGATGCCTTCGAAAACAGTATTAATTTGTTTAGGAATAGATGATCCTTGGGAAATGCACTGTAGTTTATACAAAGCTGTGCAATGTATTTTCTTTTAGAGCCAGTAAGATTACTTCTTGGGTAGGCCTGTGATGCATTTTTCACTTCACAACAAACATAATCTACCGTGCTTAGCATAGACACAAACTAGAGTACTATAAATGCCAAATGATGTAACTTTCTTTATATAAGAGTGTACTATTTAGCAAAGGAAGTCAGAATCAATTCTTTTTTTATAAAATAGTCCTAGTGTGCTAACATTAGAGCCATTCCACAATCTTGAAATGGACTCCTTGTTGGTCTCGAGGTGGTGCCAAAAGAAACAAAACCCAAAGGTAAACACCCTGTAGCAGGTTTGCAAAATAAACTTTCAGATGCAATAGAGGTGTTTTCAAGATATGCGAAAACAGTTACAGAGGCAAAGTGTTTTTTGTCAAGCTGTTTAATAGTTATGAATTTAAAATTACAACATATGTTATCAATTAACTAAATGTAAATTTGCCAGAGTAATTTAAAGAAATTGCAGAAGAATGATTTCCTGCAGCATAGTCATAAATAGTCCTTTCAGAAACAGAGGGAATACATATGCACAGAAAATGTACTTTAATTATGCCTGTGTTAAATAGCTTGCTTTTTCTCATGTAAAGAGGTGATAGTCTGTGAGGTCAGTGTGTACCAGGACTGTTTATAGTTTTACATCTCACCCATTTGAATGGTCATCTTATAATTAATTTCTTTGTTTCTAAGGATGATAAAAACCCTTTACTGTCCATTCATAGAGATACAAATACACATTATTTAATATTTGCAGACCATGTAGAGATACAAATCATTATGTAAGTGCTAACTTCAAGTAACATACACAGTATTTATTTGTCAAGGGGTTTTCAGGTATAACCTATTTCAATGTGACTAGAACTTTTCTTTTGAGATTGGTCCTGTGTAGCTTGCTTAAATAAGAAAATAATAATAGAGCTAAGGTAATATTTTAAATAAATGAGGAGTATCCAGACGTATGAGACAGACCTCCAAAGCAGGGATAGTCTGTTCATGGAAAGCAGCAGAAGAAATTATTGTCTGTGGGAAACAGCCATTATAGAAAATATACAGCAAAAAGCATAAGATAATCCTGGGGAATGTTTCACTGGCAGAATTCAAGGAAAAGAGGCCAGGCTCTATGGCAGAGATGCTGAGAAAGCTTGTACTGTACAAGTAATCAAATGAAATAAGAAAGAATTTCAGGTAGGTGATGACTAGCTGAGTATATTGCATATGTCATGATATTGTGTAAGATTGTTCACTATAGGTGTGCATTGGAACACTTATGAGGTCATCAGCCTGCTTTTTAAAATTAAAAAAAAAAAATCAGTTTATGTATTTGTGACAGTTTCAGCACCTCCTTATGCTTGGCAAAAGTATTGAAGAATTTTTTACAATTGAAAGACTCATACATTGATCACAGCTGAAATTTCACCAGCCAGAAGGTTTACAGTGCTTATTTTATTTATAGCAGAGACCCCACATACGGTTATATCTTACTTTGTAAAAAGTTGTATTTACAAAATATAACCATTTGTGTTGAATGATGATGCAATAATCTCTCCTTTAATAATTGACATTCAGATTTGTCAGACTCTGTGATCAAAATTGAAGTTACTAATCAAATCACATCTTTAGCTGTTCATGCATTTGAGCCAAAATCCTTTAAAATAAACTTTTATGTTCATAGTTAATTGAATTTCCGTATTATAAATTCCCATTTATCATTGAGCATAGAGTAGTTTGCACCAAATGACTCCATGAAAAATGGCCTAAAAGAAGCCAAATAAATTAGAGAAATCTCATGAGATTAGGTTTTGCAGTTGATGTCTGTCTTGCTTTTTTCTGCTTGAATTGACAACTTATTGTCTTATGCTGGGGACACCCGAACTGTATAGAGTACTCCAAGTGGGGTCTCAAAAAAGGAAAAGTAAAGCTCATAAAAAAATCAATGTAAGGAAAACAGAGGAGGAAAGGCAGAGAAATAGAAGCAGAGGAGGAAGATAAGTTTTTTAAATCTAAATTTGAAAAATATAATATGAAGTAGGAAACCATATGAAAACTTAATATTTTTTTATCCCAAATCTAACTGGTCTTTCATAGCTGTGTGTGTAAGAAATGTAAATGATGTAGCTTAGATTTATATATTAAGCCGTCAATTTATCCTGGAAGATACAATTAGCTTTGAACAGCTACATAGAAAATAATGATTTGTGATTGTGAATGCAGACAGAGTCAGAATGCCAGGGCTACAGATAGAATTCCTTTTCTCTTCACATATGCCTTGGCTCAGAAATGGGGAAATGTTTTTTGTCAAACACACATTATCTCTAATTGCTTGATTACTAGATCTTTGTAAGTAGTAGATCAATTGCACACAAAATAAGGAATGGTATCAAGTATGGCTCCTCAGATCATCATTCTTTGTACCTGTTGTCTGCTGGTGGTTCTTTGTAAAGCCCTGATATTGCTGCGAGAGGTAAATAAAACAGATGTGCGCTCCACGGCAAACCAATGTCTTTGTCCCGAGTTCCGACATTTTAATTTCTTGAATTGTGAACAATTCAAAAGTGACATTTGCTTGGTAGAGTGCGTGCACTGTACTTATAATACTCTGAGGTGACACTAGTGCTCACTCACATCTTGATTAGAAAAGTTCTCTGATGACCTATTCAAATATTCACCCTCTTTGTTCCTTAACCATCTATTCACTAAGTAGTTTATTTATTTATTTTATTTAATAAATGCATAAAGTAATTCAGTAAATATCTTTGTTTAACATTTCCTTGAACTTTTTAGAGGGCTATTTTAGGAGAACTTCATGATACTCAAATATACTCAGCAAATGTAAATTCAAATATATTACATCTACTTTATGATGTTACTTCTATTGCCTGGGAATATCACTCCCATGGTACATCCCATGTGACAAATATAACATCCTAATTTGAAATTTCATTTATGTTTTGTATAAAACTTTTGCAGTGAAACATTCTAGTGATCCTGTTCAAAAAAAATAAAACAAACAAAAAAAAAAAAAAAAACCCCACCCTGAAATGGGTAAGCTAAAGTAAGAATGTAACTATTGTTTTTCCAGAATAGTAGCAGTAATAGTAATATATATTTTCACTTTTTCAAGTCAAATTTTCCTGAGCTGAACTCCCCTTCTAAACGAAGTTGTCAAACATGCTGACATAGATTCATAAATAAATAAATAGGAACCGCTGCAGTCTGTAAATTGACACTTTGCACAGTCTTTCTAGGTGCATCTGTTTAAGAGTTCATTATCATTTCTATTTAAAATGCTTCAGTTATTCCCAAAATGAGATCCTATAGAATAGCATATTATTTGTGTATGTCAAACAACTAACTGAAGCATTTCCCTGCTGTGAAGTAGAAAGGCAAAATTTGATTAAAAGATCATTCTGGTATTATGCTTATAGTTCTCTCTCTGAAGAAAAATGTTGGAATTTGACAAGATCTAAGTGTTCAAAACCCCAAAATGCAATTTAGGTGTTAAAATGAATGAAGGCTGTAAAAAAAATGTAGTGCAAGGTAGTTGGACACCTAAAAGATAGATACTAAGTATTACTCAGATATGAATTATTTATATTTAGAATGCTGAAATATTAAAAACCATGGACTAAGTTTCTTAAAAATTAATATCACATGTTAAACAAACCCTAGTTATTATCTTTCTATATCGCTGGTGGCAACACTGGGAGATTTTTGTTTTAGATGAAAAAAAAGATTAAAATAAAATTCTCAACTTATCAAAGCGATCATCAGGTCCCAGCCTTAATATATGCTATGCAGTATTGAAATTACATTAGTGTCAGACATGACACTTAATGAGGTAATTTAGAAGGATAGTTGTAATAGGGAATAATATCTAGAACTAAGGACATGATTCAGACTAATAACCTAAAGACGTTAAGTGACAGTGGTGCCATTCATTTTAAACTACAACCTAAGAGTCCTTTCCTTCTGGGTTGAGTTCAGAGAGAGAATTAATTTTGCAAAATAACAAGGGTCAGAAGAAAGTTGCTTTTGGAAATCTTGACTCAGTAACTTGAAAACTGGAGTATAGTGGGCAGTAAGAGATTCAATAGCTACTTAACAATTAATTTTCTTCGTCGATTTATCACAATAGCTTTCAATTATTTGCAATTATTTCCATGTGCTACTGTAAGTTCCAGGCATGAGAAGCAAGTGAGCTAAATTAACTGGCATTTGTCTTCATGAACTTCTGTGATGTAGTAAGCTTTCCAGCGCAGCACCTTAACTCTGCACTTCTGCAAAAGCATCTTTACAGTCTGAGGTTTTGTTGGAGCTCTTATGTAGAATGATCAGACAGGCTCATGTTACTGTGTTGGCTTAGTTAAAGCCTGACAGGAAGAGTATGTCTGTCATGCCTTTTAAAAAGGATGTGAAATTTGAGTCAGCTTTTAGGCCTTTTATAAAGTTCAGATGTCAAGCAAAGGCTTCAGTGACAAGGGGAACTTTCAATTACCCCCAAAGGACATTCAAAATGGGGCCCACATATAACACCAAATAAATATTGAAATTATTTGCACTACTTAACCATTTAAATATAATGAAGTGTTGTGCAGCCCCTGTAGTCTGCTTCTGGCTATGCATAACTCCTAAGTGTTTTCTAAAATGAAGGTGGTTCTGGAATGTAGGTTAGTTTGGGTTCAAACTATTTATTCAGTATTTAAGATGGGTTTGCACTGAATAACAAGATGACATCAGAGGGAGCCTGAATCCACAATGCAGTCCAAGCTTGAAGTTTGCAATTTTCAAACTTGCATGTTTTAAAATTGCATTTGTCTTAAGTGTGCCAGTGAAAAGATTTTTCCAGTGTCTCCTGATCCAATGAGCTTTTAATTATTTCTTCATAAATTTTCATGAGAAAATTAAACTCTAGATTTTGTTGCTATGAGAAATGGGAAAATGTGACATTTTTAACCTAGAGAATCAGAATCTCATTTAGCTATACTTAAAATGTAATCCTGCATGCTTGCTCTAATTCTGTTGCTTAGTTTTCATTATAAAAGAGGAAAGTAAGCCGAAAGAGTATATTCACAGCCTACGATAGCTGAAACAGCAGTTCATCAGAAAGATGGTGCCAGAGCAACTATAAATTTATGTGGGTTTTTTTTGTGCCTGCCATCCCTCCCACCAGTTGCCCAGCAGCACTCTCAGTCCCAGTGTGCAGCACATGCCAGATAAACCCATATCAGGCTCACCCTGCACGTACTTTATTTCATCATGGCTTTAGCTATTTCCGATTCCAACTCAATGGTTGTCTCTTTTTACACTGGGGCACTTTAATAATGGCAAATAACCTTTCATGGTTTTGAGTATCTTTCTTGCTTATGCATACAGAGATCACTTTGTGAAACACAGTCATCTTTTTGATGGAATAAACAACTGGTTAGTCACAGCAGCAGAACTCATAGCTTTTGGGGGCATCTAATGAGGAAGAATGCAGCTATTTAAACTGGGCCTTTATTTAAACCAGTGGACTTAAGTAGACAGAATTTAATTATCCACATATAATTTAGTCAGAATGAGGGTAATGCTTCTGCTCTTTGATGATAGTTCCTTTCCTTTCTCTACTTCAAAAGGCAGGGTTAAGTTCCTTGAAAGCTAATAAACCAAAAAGTGCACAACCGCTTTGCACTGTGCTTGCAATTTTTCTTAGTGTATTTAAAAATAATAGATTGCCATCTACCCAATTCTTGTTAGAAACATGCAAGTTTCCTTTTGGAGGTCACAAATTCACACAAACAATGTGTGTAACAGGACGCATTCTGAAGTACAGGGGTTTTGTAATAGGCTGTGGTATCTAAATCAGCTTCCCCTCATGAACCATTGTTGCATACTCTCATTTGTTTTTTCCACAGTACTTATCACCTCATTTGGACTGAAGTCTCT
Source organism: Psilopsiagon aurifrons (assembly GCA_025447955.1). Taxonomy (NCBI): domain Eukaryota; kingdom Metazoa; phylum Chordata; class Aves; order Psittaciformes; family Psittacidae; genus Psilopsiagon; species Psilopsiagon aurifrons. The sequence continues at coordinate 11,241 of JAOEHY010034123.1, read as the reverse complement.
TGCTCCTATACCTGGCAATGTTATTACCAAAATTGCTGTTTGCAGGTGGTAAAAAGGCAGGGCTAGAAAGAAAAGATAGATTCAGATGCTAGTGGTTAGGAAAGAACTAACACCACATTATCCAGGTTTGTGTATCCATAGACACATTAACAGACTTGTTTTAAGAGCTGCTAATTATTAAGTTAAAGTATCACGGTCCCTATTAATACAACAATGTTTTGATTGTAAGTGCTGTTACCTGAAGCATTCATATAAAAAGAACCTCTTAATAATAAAAGTGGAATAATTCTGCTAGGTCATCTTAAATTCAAGCTATAGTTGCAGAATCATAACAGAAGTCAAAATAATATGATAAAAGGGTGTCCCTTGCTCCACCTTGAACTTGGAGCTCTTACTACAGTTCAGACATTGCCAGTGATAGGAAGTAGCAGATCCAAATGTCCTGCAAGTTTTGTTGACTGGAACTTGATGAAGGGTGGTGTCAATGCTGTTATTGCCATCCTCACGGCATAAGTATCCAGTCTTATAGTTAAAGGTGCTGCAATCAAACCTGTTCACTCTGATGAAACGTGGCTTTACACTGTTGTAAGCCTCCCCCTGCCTGTATTTCTCACATTAGGATGTGGTATATTAGCCTATTGTTCACTTAACAAAGAGCAGGCAAGGAAGGCTGTATATTCAGCATAAAGCTTTTATTGAAATGCAGACATTATAAATCACTAAACATACTATAACAAGGAAAACAACTTACAAATACCCATTAAAATATTTTACTGTTTCTGTAAATGTGCAAGGAGCTTTTCAAAGCAATCTCCTTCAGAGTAATTAAGAAGAGGAGGAGGTACCATTTAAATTATTCTTTTTTCTGACACAGTATGTAGATAGCCCTCTTTTTTGGGAAAAATCAAGCTTTTTGAATGCCATTTACTTAAGCCTAACATGCTTTAGTGATCTCTGATTGACACAGGCATCCAAGTCTAGGAGTGAGAGAGCATATAATTTTATACTTGGGCTCCAGCAAGCATGATAGTACACAGATCTGCTTAATGGCAGCTTTCTAATAATGCAACAATAGACATTATGACTTTGGTTTGCAGCAACCCACACACAGAGCCACCTACACATCACCAAAATCTAAAGCTGAGATTTTAGATTTATATTCTAAGAGCTATAAAGTTAAGAAAAACCTCTTCCTGACAGTGAGAAGATACTTTTGGAGCCTTTTTTTTTTTTTTTTCCCCAACCAACAAATTATCCTGATTGGAATCTTGGTAGCATATTAATATTTCATCCCGGTGACGATTTTGTGTTCTTGTAAAGGCAGGAAAGCAGAATCTGGAGCTAGTACAGCTAGCAAAACTCAACTTGCTTCTCAGTCCCTTTAAGTCTTTCCGATCCTGTTCATGGTTTTAGACTCACCAGGAATATGTGTGCCTTCCAAGTTAGGAGTTAAAATACTTCATTACTAGAGTGTTGTTCAAGAAGCATCTCACATAGAAAGCTTTTAAACATAACTCTATTAACTAGCATATAATTCTAGAAATATAAAATTTTAGTGTTTAAATATCTACTCTCTGTGACTTAGCAAATTAATATTTGCATTATTTGCAAATATTTCTGTTTTTCTTTATTGAAGCTATGGCACTGTATACCAGAACTTCATATAACGTAACATGTCAGGTGGCTGAGAAGCAGCTTGATAATCTTACTTTTCTTTTGCTGTTCTAAATGTTCTGCTCAGAAGCAGTTTTGCGGACAGAGGAATTTCCACATGGGCACTTTGTTGTAATGTTTAGAAACCTCACACATTAATGATTTCTTTTGTTTTATATTTTGCACAGCAATGAAGTAAAGGGTTTTCAAACAACTGTCATGTCCTCTATATAAATCCTAAAGAGCACCAGAGATTCAGTGGGGGAAGAAGATAGACTGCGTGTAGCCATGTACTATAAAAGCTCTGCCTTTTCATTTATACCTCTGTAATGGGGGCTCATAAGTTTTTCTGACTTTGAGCATTGCACAGCTACTGGGTTGCAGTACAGACCAGCTGGCTTGACTTTTTCTTGTCCCATTATATTTGAGGCAGACAAATTATCAGATTTTGATAAAATTTGGAGCATCAGGAAGTTCCATTGTAGTATACTCATCGTGGGCGCAATGTGGATTCTTAGGCCTGCTCTTGAATCTTGCTACATGCCTAGTAAAAAAGCAGAAGAAAAATTAGTAATGTAATGAAAAATTAGTCCCAGAATGTTGACAGAGAGAATATCTTTCCAGTCAATCTCCAGTTGCAAGTAATGTAATTTTGAATGAAGTAATTGAAGTTAAAATTTGACCTCTCTCCAATGTGAAGTAGTTCCACCTAACCAGGTTCAAACTGGGTTACTAACTGTGTGATATTGGCAGTAATGTGATAACATGTCATTATCTATGCCATTTATTTTGAGGCAATGTAAGTGGCAAATGTAATATGACAATAGGGAAAATCAAAATTAAATCATATGTCAATCCATATCAATGTTCATTCCAGTAGGTCAAAACAGTTCCTTACATGCAGAAATGAGAAGGCCAGAATATGCTTCTTAGAGTTTACATCCACCTCTGAAATAAGACTCTTTCCCTTTCTAAGTGCAGATCTAGCTATGTTGCCGTTCTTCCTCTAGATCAAAAATAACCTAGCAGCTGCACAGGAGCTGGAACCTAATTAGCTCTAAGAAGCTCGAAGGAAGACATAGCAGATTTTGTGAAGAAAGAGTAAGTAAATCAGAGCAATAGATTTTTCTCAGTTTTTAGCCATCTAAAATTAATTTTAGTTCTAATAAAGTCAGTGGGCATGTTGCCATCCTCTTCAGTTGAAATGGCATATGGCCCTCCATGAGGTGCCAGTTGGGAAGCTATTATAAGCAATCTGGTAACTAGAATCAGTGTAGATTCTCTACCACTAATGGCTGATTCTCAGTTGGACAGTGGAAGATAAAGTGAGGGATAAATGGCAAGGGGAAAAAGAAGGAAAAGGGGTAATTAAAAAAAGTATCTAAAAGCTGACTGCAGCACCTTTACAGATGTTAGGGATTACTCTGTGCTAAATTAGATTTTAAGAGAGGTTTAAACTTCAGGTATTTCAGCTACATTTAAAAAAGAAATCCATTACTTTATATCTTTTTGAGAAAATTTTGCCTAACTGTTGACAGTATGTGGTTGACCATTTTCAACCATATCCCTGGGCCTCAACAAAAACTAGTCTTGTGAATGATCTGCCTTTGTGTTTACAACTGGTTGTTTACTTAAACCATGATTTCAAAACATGAAGCATACAAACAGAAGACACTGCATTGATGCATTAAAGTGGACTTTATTTTTCCAAAATGAATAAAATGGAACAGCTAGCAGGGCAGAACACCATTCTGTAAGCAGAAATCTGCAGCAAATATGTTGAGTTTGTACTGAGTGCAAAAAATCTTATTAGAGCACTATAAAATACTTCTGGAGCACCATGTCTGTATGGGACCTAATAACTGTGTTTCTGACTCTTTGCTAACGGCTGCTTTTTTGAAAGAGAGAGATTCTGGGTTATATTTAAAGCAAAGTAGGTATACTCATTTGCTTCTGTCAAACATTCATTCTAACATTGATATTTTAATGTACTAAGATACACTTTTTCATCCTACTCTGCAATTTGCTATACTTGCCTACATCATCCTTTGATTAATACTGCATTAATAAAGATGACAGGAGTTTTGTAAAAAGTGCCATCCAGTTATGTTTACCAGCGTTTGAGTTCATGAGTGAAATATATCCTTATTCTCCAAAATCAAAAAACCTAGATTTTGGGAGGGCAAGGAGAACTGGACTCCTTTAAGTTTTTCTCTAAGTGCTCTCTCTGATTTTGTTCCAATTTCTTATATCTGGGTAACTGCTTTCATACTAGAACAAATTAACGAGGTATGCCTCTCCCCAAATTACCTTTTCTGTTTGTATTTAAAACGTCTATGCATGATCTATACCTGCACCAGCAGATTGGTGTCAAGTTCCTCGTTGATTCTAAATGACTGATGGGAAGAGGTTGTATACAGGAGATAGGAGAGCCAAATTATAAAATACTTACAAGACTTCTAGTGAGACTAATGAAGTGATCCTTATTCTCTGTTTCAGACTCTCAACTGCATTCCTTATTCCTTCTTGCTTGAACTTGGTACTGATAGAACACCTGTCCTTCTTATGACATGTTCCTGAGTACAAATTCCCTCTTGCTGGAAGGGGACTGTTTACATATATCTGTGGATTACTTTGAGATGGTGATAAAAATGTAAGGAAATCAAAATCTCATGGTACTGCGAAGATTATTGATGAGTATACTTTTAGGTGGAATTTCAGCATCTTTGGTGTGAAAGATACTGCAAATTCAAGGCAATTCTGTTGTTCTAAATAAGATACGTTGGGTTTTACTCAACGGCTTAATTATCTATACAATAATCGTGTTAGGAAGCTGTTGTCTTACAGAAAAATTTGATATCACAGATTTAACAAGAGAAGAAGACAGCTCCTATTGCAAGGTTGAAAATCTTGCTCTTGCAAGACTTGCAGAGTGTTTCCTATGTTTAAAAAACAAAAAAAAAAGGTATTTTGTTGGTTGTCTTTTTGTTGTTGGGTGGTTGGTTTTGTTTGTCTTTGTTTGGGGGGTTAGGTTTTGTTTGTTTGTTTTTGATATATGTATATTAGAATAATTGCAAGGATAAACTGTTTTGATTCACTGAACTTAGCTCCTACAAAAATTCCTTCCTGCTAATCCCTTAGTACAACACCACTCCAGTGCTCAAGGAGCTCGTATAATTGTTCTCTCATCAAGGAGTGTTTTGAAAGCCACTTTAACCTGCAGGTTTTCCACAGTAATATCAGTCATATCTGTGACTTGTGTGGGTTTGCTCAACTCAGAAGCTGTGCTGTGACTATCTCCATGGGCAGGCCCTCACAGGTCTGATTGACTGTTTTGTGAACTGAGTGTCTTTACAAATATTTTTAGAATTTTACTCTTGTTTCCAGTGTCAGACTTTATACACATAACATTTTTACTCTGTGTCCATTACTGGATTTGGCTGAGGGTGTATCATTATATAGCTCTGATGTATGCTGTAGACCATTCTGTGACATTACTTATCTGACACATTAAATAACAACATAATCAACTTGTGCATGAACTATTTTATGAATAGAAAGCATAGTTCTACTTAATAAAATCAAGTGTGCTTCTCTTCTGATGCATTGCCTTTTTAGGTACCTTTGGTGTTACTGTCCACCCTCTGATCCCTGGTTAAGAAATACATCTTTTGTTAATGTAGACTCTTCTAATTAATTCCATATTTAACCATGCAACATTATTACTATTGTGTAGTAATGTAATAATGCTCTAATACAGAATTAGCTAATTTCTCCCATTCAGTTGGAAGGCTGCAAACACACCTGTGATCTTGTCTTGGTGTTATGAGATGTTCACATTGGGCTCTTTTTGGCTTCTCTTCAAGTACCTGGCATTAAATGTAAGCTACCCAAGCACTGTACAGCAAGTGAAGATGTCCAATGAACACTGATGAGGTCTTGTATTGTGGATGATGATTTTGTTGCCTGAGGATGAATGTGGAACAGAACAGCAAAAGGCAGTGTTCTTTGGGAGTGCCAAGGTTGCTCAGACCAAATAAAAGCTATCTGAGTGTAACTGATGTTTGGGAAGATGAGCAGTTACGTGGGACCTCGACTCAAAGGCCCTTCTTTTTTTGGGTCTTGACCTAAAACTCTTTAAACAATTCATGAAATAAATAAAGAGGTTATAGTGTGTGTATGTGTGTATGTGTGAAGTTTTTTTGTTCTGGTCCTGTGAGTAGGTAGTATTTGATATGATATATAAAGCACGAAAGGATTGTACCTAAAGGGATAAAGTGACAAGAATAAAGTTCCCAGTAGCCACACTGAGAAGAAAAAGCTGATTCTCTGTCTGGGAAACAGTATGACGTTTTGCAGCAGTGTAAAGTAAAATACAGCTTTTAAAATGGACAAGTATTTTGCAATAAATGGGACAGTTCTAAGAAATAATGCGACTGATATTTGCTCTTCATACAGTTAACCAGTATGACTAGTTTCATAGATTCTCACAGTCAAAATTTATAAGAAGCAATATTTTTTTTAACATTCTGTTATTGGAGATAAGTTTGTGTATTTGTTATTCTAACAGATATGTTTGCAATAATCTGTAAGTAGGTGTCATAGATGTACAGAAACATACAAGAGCACAGTTTTATCACAGTGATTTGCTACAAGGGTCTCTGTTTAAAAAGTAATCGTGGGCTGATGCCAGCCAGCTCCTCTTACCCTTTTTGCCAGGCTCAACCTCACTCCATTGATAACTCCTGTGCCTCCTCTCTGCAACCCTGAGTGGTGCAGGAGCATGGCGAATGGGAGTTGTGGTCAGTCTATAACAGCTCCCCTCTGCTGCTCCTTCCTCCTCACACTTCTACCCTGCTTCAGTGCTGTCAGTCCCACAGGCTGCATTCCTTCATAATAAACCTGCTCCTGCATCATCTCTCCATGGGCTGTAGTTTCTTCAGGAAATACCCCCTTGCTCCATTGTGGGGGACTTTCACGGGCTACTGTCTGGATATCTGCTCTGGCATGATGCTCTCCATGGGCTTCATGGAAATACTTGCTGCCCCCTGGTCCCCTCCACAGTCTGAAGGGGAATCTCTACTCCTGGAGCGCATTCTCCCCTTCCTTCTTCTCTGATCTTGGTGTCTGCAGGGCTGTTTCTCACAGGCTGCTTTTTTCTCCTCGCTCCTCACTGATGTTGCCAAGTTTTATGCTTCTTAAATATACTTCCCCAGAGGCAACACCCCCTCCTCCCCCACTTGGGCTGCAGGGCTGGCTCAGCCAAGCCCTGCAGTGGGTGGGTTGGGTCCAGCTGGAACCGGCTGTGTCAGGCACGGAGGAGCCTTTGCCTCTTTTCACAGAGGCCCCTGCAGCAGCCACGGCAGTACCTGCAAACTGCACCTCTTGCAGAGGTCAATGTTTAATAAACTCCATAGGCTGGAAGTTCAACCATGACAATTTTGTATGAGAAACAAGTCTCTTCTGGAACTAGTCAAACAGCTTGTCAAGGTAATTTCTTCCCCTGAAAGGAATGCTCATGTTCAAATAAGAATAAACTCAAAGAATCCCAGTTGCCAGCACTGTAAGGGAGAAGGGGTGGAAGAAGAGAAAAGGGAGAAGGGAAGTCAACACCATTTCTGATCTCTGTCATCAGTAGAATCTGACTTTGAAGAATGAAAGCATTCTCTTTCTCTGAAGGATTTGTGTGGATTTTATTCATTTTAGAAGTGGTATGGAAAAAAGCCCCAAAATCTGAACCAAAAAAGTTTAATTTTGACTTCCTGTTTAGTTTTACTTTGGCTCAATAGTATCTACCCTAAATCTGATGCCAATCTGTAAAATCTGGCTACTGACTAACTGCTGGGAGCTGCAGAAGGAGTGATGCAGCATCAGGCACAGCACCAGCCAGCTTCAGACTGGCAAATCATCGAATCATAGAATAGTTAGGGTTGGAAAAGACGTTAACGTCATCTAGTTCCAACCCCCCTGCCATGGGCAGGGACACCTCACACTAAACCACGCCGCCCAAGGCTCTGTCTGACCTGGCCTTGAACACCTCCAGCAATGTAGTATTCACAACTTCCCTGGGCAACCCAGTGCCTCACCAAACCCTTTGGCTGGGATTTGCTGAGAAAGAAGATATATTTATTCCAAGTATTTCATGCACACATTATTTTTTTTTAAAAAGAGATTTTTTAAAAAGGAGATAAAAGAAAATTTTGTTCAGGTTGCCTGTAAATTTGGAATTTTTACATGGAAGTTTTTGCTTGTATTTATCAGAAGAATCCTTCAAAATATAAATTGCAAGCAAGATGTATTATAGTTGATCTTTTCCTAAATATTGCCAGCTCCACTGTGCTTAAACTGAGACAGTTCTCAGACTGTTGATTCTTCTTTTCTAGTATAACTTTACTACATTTCTGGGCTTGAAGCATTCAGTACTTCTTAGCGTATTTTTGGAAATGGAAAGTTTAAAATGTGGATGACCCAGATTGTTCAGGCTTATTTCACCTCTCTGGAAATTTTCAGACTTTATTTTCTATTACTAAACTGCCTTAGGCTTCTGCTTTGTTTGCTAGGTAACATCCTCATGGCATTTTATGAAGATAAAAATACTTTTGGTGCCATGACCTTCATGTTTTCTCTCTCTTTCCAGGGACTGTTTTACTTCTTCTCAGGGACTGTTTTAATAAACAGTCACATAAAACTTTGTACATTGAAACTGATTTTAATGTTGGATGATGGTTACTCTGTCTTTTAACACAGATAGTTATTTTTCTATCAGATTATTAAAGCCTTTCTTTCTCTGGACCTTTTTTATCAGCATATTTTTCTTTCTTTGCTTTCGGATATGAAAGCTACCAAACCTTATCTTTTTTTTACATCTTTGGCAGTCTTGCATGACATGCAGTTGCCTACTCAGTTCAGCCTGGATGACTCTATTTTTTATTTCAATAAATTCAGTGTATTTGAAAATGTTAAAATTACATTGATGTAACTCCAAATTCTTTAATAGAATAATATTTTTAGACATCAAGAAAGACCTAATATGTTACTTGCTTGGATGCTTAAGGAATACATTGTCTTCCTTTCTTTTGCAAGACATTAAAGTTAATACCTTTTGAGATTTTAGACTGTTTGGCTTATTATTTTAACAGGGAATCTAATGAAGAGAAAGATGACAATGCTAAGCTTTTAGATGCTTTTTCTAGCGTTGCAGCCGTTAATATTTAAAAAACATGAATAGTTTTTTTGTCTTTTTTCTCTCCACTTTGAGAATGTGGCTGAAAATCAGCAACACCAGTGCTTCAGGTTATTGTCAACTTGCTTGTTTGTCTGTGGAAATTCATGCTGTCAACTTTAATTCTTGTATAGGTGAATTGTTTTCCTGCAAAGGTCTGAAGAAATCTCATTTATGTTTCTAAACTGATGTTCTGATTTATTAAAGTGTTTAACTATATGATAAACTTCAAACACACAACCAGTCTATTGCATTTATTGATTTCTGTGCTTAAACAGAGACAACTGAAGGCAGCTCACTGAATCTGGACCTTTGATAGAAATGTTCCCAACAAATAGGGGTAGCTTTATATGTCAGGAAGTTGGGTTACATATGGAATTATAGTGATATGCAGTATTTGTGCCTGGTAATAGTTATTCTCTTGCTGTTTAGAATACCCGATCCTTAAGCACTTGGTATGTATGAGTTTTTCTTTTTACTGTTTTTTATTTCAGAACCACATCACTTTTTGCTCTAGTGTAAAGGTTTTCATTGAAATCTAGTGGTTTTTTATTGCTCTACATTGGCAAATCCATTGACCTGCAAAGGCTAACTGTGTGTTACTCATCAGGTAAGGAATTGCTGTTTAGTATATGTCAAGCAAAACATTTTTGGGATTAAAATTGTTTTTTAAATTTCTCAGTGTACGTGAAGAACTATAAATTATAAAAAAAAAAAAAAAAAAAAAATTTTAATTCAAATGCTCCAGTGCTGTGCGATTACAGGGAAAAAAATTTACACATACAAAATTTTAGCAATAAATTCCTCGTAGGGAATATTAATCTCAACTGAGTGAGGGGACCTGGCAAACTCATTGCAATCAATAAGAATTTGTTCATTCACCTTAATGCGATCTGGAACATGTCCTAGTTCTCATACCCTGAGTGACAGTGAACCTTTTTAGCTTAGTGCCTGATAACATTACAGTCATAGGTTTTGGCAGGAAGAATTTTAATGTTCTATTAAAATATTTCATGGCAATTTAGAATAATCTAAAGTGGATAGGGGAAAACTAACACTTTTATGAACACTGATTTGCTGTGAAATATTGCAGTTTATGTTTTGGCAGGTAGAAATACAAAAGAAATTGCTGTGGATGCTTTGCTATGAGGAAAAATATGTAGACTAAAGGTGCATTGCACAAAAGACCAAATCTAGTTCAAGGACTGTTTGTGTCATTTGGAGAGCAAAAAGATTTAGTGAGTTAAAAGTTGTTACAGAGTAGAAATTCTACCTAATTGAAGTAGCTGTCATTGACAATAATAAAGTTGTTCTAAAACATATTTCTCATTTGTTTACTACAGACCTTTTAAATAATGAACAAAACAGATTCAGAAACATTAAGATCTATCTTGAGCCCCAAATTAGTAGGCAACAGTTTCCACAAAGCATAAAGTTTCTAATATTTGAAAAGCCCCAAAGACACTCTTTTTTAAAAAAATATTTAAGAAACAGTAACAATTGGGCATTAAATTATATGACATGAGGAGCATGAATTATGTATTGGTAGTCTTCAACTCCCATTTTGGGCACACAGTTGCTTTTAAGAAGTATGCAGCAAAAAGCTGAAGGAGACAAACAGTATTGTTTTAAAGAAATGTAAAACACTGCGTATTTAGGAGGAGTCTAAATTTTTATGCCTTATCCAAAAAAGTAGAGTACTGTATTAATATGACATTTTATGTTGCTTTTTCTTTATCCCCTTAGCTTCTAAATTTCAGTGAGGATTTCCTTTCAATCTTACCTAAAGAAGGGACAATTAAAGGATTATTTGTATGTATGTGTTATTTAAGAAGCAATTGCCAGTGGTTTATTTCAGTGCATTTTATATTTTCCTTCTATATTCTAAGCACTCACAGCTTTATCTGTCCAAAATTAAGCAGAAGTTCAAAAATTAAGCAGCTGTCATAAAAAGGAAAATCTAATACAATATCTGATTGTTTGCTATAGTAAAAAAAAAATAAAAATCCCTTTTGAGTTTTTTTAAATCTTGAGCTCAAATTTACACTGCAGCAGTAGATATAGTGATGAACTGTTACAAGAAATTTCACCCATTTTATATGCTGTTCTCCCATGATTTATCCCTTCATATTTCTGAGCAGATAATGAGATATTCTGTGTTTATTTTCAATATATTGTTGCTTATTGTCATGGTTTAAGCCCAGCTGGTAACTCAGTACCACGCAGCTGATTGCTCACTGCCTCCCCTTACTCCCCCCACTCCCAGAGGGATGGGGAGGCTTATCGGACGAATGTAACTCCCACGGGTTGAGATAAGAACAGTCCAGTAACTAAGGTATAACACAAACCACTGCTGCTACCACCAA
>JAOEHY010034121.1:0-31939 GCA_025447955.1 Psilopsiagon aurifrons | reverse complement strand
CTGGCGGTGTTCAAGGCCAGGTTGGACAGAGCCTTGGGTGATGTGGTTTAGTGTGAGGTGTCCCTGCCCATGGCAGGTGGATTGGAACTAGATGATCTTAAGGTCCTTTCCAACCCGAACTATTCTATGATTCTATGAATGAAAAAACAACTTTCCCTAGAAAAGTACTAAAACTTTCATCATTATTATATGAGAACTTAACAGATCTTTTCTCCTTCACTCTCTCAATTATGGAAAGTGGATATTGTATAATCTGTAAAATTAATGAAATAATGCATTAGTTCAAAATATAAATACAGATTTCTAGAGAGTAGAGAGCAAGTATTTAATTAGCATAATTTCAAAATCTAGGCTTTGTCAAAAATCAGGGCTATGATCTTAAGATAAATTGCACAATGGTGACAAATGATGATCTGGTCTTTTCAAATAGCCCTCTCATGTTTAGACAATTTAGCTGATTAGATTTTGTTTGTCCATTCATGGGAGGGAATTAACCTGTGTGAAAGAGTGCATTTAAGTTTCAAAATTTCCTGTTTCAAAATGTGACGAGCTTATGAAGTTTGAGTATTTGGCCCTGACAAAGGCCTCTGGCACCCATCAGTTCAGTGGTACATCTCTTCAGAAGGCTGTCTCAAGAACATCTCTCCTTATTCATCCTGCTCTTTAAACACTGAAGTGAGGCCTGTTGACGTCCCTGATACTAGTAAGGGCAATTTGGTAAGGTACTGTTTGATATTCCTACAGATCTTCTCTTTGCTTCTTTGCCTACATGCTGACATCTGCTGTCAAAGAAAAAGGCATTTTAGTTGTTCACACAGACATTAAGTTCTCTAGTCTCAAGTTATAAGCAATCCAAGCCCATGCAAGCTGGCTGTGAATGGAAACTACACATTATTAAGATGTCTGGCAAAAGACCTTTAATATTCTGGAAAATAGTGTGATGTGATGGGAGAACGTGCTTTTACTTTCAGTTTCTAAAAGCTTTTATATTTGTTAGTTTTAGTAAACAATTGATTTTTTTAAGGTATTCTCAAGTGTCCTTTCTAGGTTGCTTTTTCTGGGGGTGTTACCTGTCATCATCTGTACTTTACACTTCGGAAAAACAAAAGGCTTTGTATTTTCACACAACAGTCATTGACAGAAAGATCAGAAGACTTGGTATTCTTCAGATCACTCAGAAGTTATGCTGTTGACACTGCTTTGACTGAATTTTTCATTCTCTATCACCTGTAGTGTAAAAGTTTTAGCAGTTGTTTTCTTTCAGCTGTGTGCCCTGCATCTAAGAAAAATCTCTGTCGATACTGTTGGAGGTGGTGGGAGTTTGGAAAATGAGATGAAATCTGGATGCTAAAAAGGCTCAGATGCTTTGGGATAGATTGGTTGCATGTCACAAGCTGAATTGTTTCAGCCATGATGAGAGAATAGTTGTTGCCTCCTGTATGCCAAGATAAAGTTCTGAATTAGTGAAGGATGCAGCCTCTGGCTTCTATTGTCACTTGACAGAATATTGCTGTCTGTTAGAGAAGAAGTACCATAGGCTGACCAAGGACAAGAATCAATCACTTCTGTGGACAAAATGTGCTTAGGCAAGCTTTATTTAAAGGGGAGAAAGAAAGGAGCTGAGCAGAGGGATTTTTATTTTTTTTCCCTATTATATGTATTTTTTTTTTCTATTTCACACTTCCCTTTTTAAGCAGAGGAATATTTAGGGTTCATTTGTTTTAACTTAGGAAAATAAACTCTTCTATTACAATACCTGCCAAAGAGGTGCACCTTATAAGTCTCTTCAAATGTCAGTGAAATACCAGCAGCATACGAAGATACCTTTGTATGTTGCTTTCCAGCAAAGGCAGCAGCCTTCAGTGATTGTGAATACCACTTAATGAAGTCAATCTTTCAAACATCATCTTTTCAGCTCTTTTTTTGTATAGTTTAACTTAACATTGGTCACTATCAGCCCCAAGAGAATACAAAGAGCGGAGCCAACCTGGACAGGTAAGTGTGGAAACTTCATGTAAGAGTTTCTAGTGCATGTACATCCAGTTTTCAGCATCTTCTCATTTTGAGAATGATGTATTAGATTTCCAGTCTTCTCTACAATTGGTTGTATTTGGATTTGAGGTGGCAACAACACCCAAAATGGACCAATCTTTTTCATCCTCAGTGGCTTCAGTGGGCTTTGAATTAAGCTATAACACTTTCCGGGCATTGTGATGAAGGAGCTTCTATAAGCAGGGAGAATATCCAAAAGTACCGTCTGCATCCCAAAATACAATTTTCTTATATGAGATCACTAGAAAAGACAAAAAGGTACTCTTTGCTTTGAAAATGTTTTTGTTAGCTCTGACTAACAAAAAAGCATGGTGCTAAAAAATATCCTAGAATATGGAATTCAGCTCAAAATACGCAACTCATCAGATAATACTGTAAAAAAATGAGAATATATGCATGGTATAACAGTAATTTACATCTCCATAACAGTTCTCTCTAGATTCTCAAATTCCCTAATGCCTGTAAATATTTTATGTTGTCCATGTCAGTGAGCTGGAAATTATCATTAGTGTGATGTACTTGTGAAGAAAGCAAGGCACAAAGATGTAAGACAGTTACTAAAAGTGTATGTCAAAGAAAGGAACAGAATTGTTACCTGCTACTTGCAGGGTTTATGCTGTAATAACAAGGCTGTTTTCATAAGTACACTAATAGGGCACAAGTTGCTTGTGTGTGCACAAGTGAATATATTCTAAATTTGTTTCTGTTATCAGACTGCTTGTGTGATTATGTTGGTAGAATACCACAATAGATGTTTAATTATACGTGCAGAAGTCTCCTAAACAATTGGCACAAACTAGTGTTCTGAAGACTTTTCTAAGTCTTGACAAACCATTTTGGTTCCCTTTTAGAATAGTAAATATCCAAGTTGTTCTATGAACGCAGTACTTACTTCTTTGTACTGCCTACAGAATTTTGATTGGCATCAGCAGAGTACCCTCCACTATGTTCTGAAAACTTCTTTTCTAGGCTGCTCTTTTGTACCTCGTTGATATCTGAGCTTTACATAGGTGAGCACCTTCTTCTGTCTAACCAGACCAAATTTTCATTTTACAGAGAGTAAAATAGCCTGAATTGTTTTTCTCACTTTATTAGTGGCATTCCCAATTTCCTCATTTGTGTCATTTGTAAATAACTGTATTTTTAAAAGAACTTGAAAAGTCATCCTGATTTTATTGCCACCTGATTCCAGCTCAGTCTAGTTTCAATAAAGTTGAGGTTTGAAACTGGTCCAAATTGAGATCTGTTCACCTATTGCTGTAGAAGGGCAGCTTCCTTTATCTCACAAAAGGAACATAGCCTGGAGGAAAATGACAGCTTTCTGCATAGAAGCAATCCCCAAAACCCCCAAAACATTTCATTGATATTTACAAATTCCAGTCTCTCAAGTAAGGAAAACTCTAGATTACTGTTTAAACTGAAATTTACTTCCATATTAAAGAATTTAAGCAACAACTTGTTACAAATTAAAGGTAATAAACTTTCCTTTGGTGTGATTTTCAAATGGAAGACACAGGAAGTGTTGGTTTGTGCTTCCCTCTTTAATTAGTTAACACTAGCATGGTTTGATGAGAGCACTGCAGTTCTGTATAGGAATAACTCATGCACTAACAGCAAACTAATTACTGTTTAACCAAGTGCTGTCCTCTCAACAGACGAACGTATTTTTTTTCCTTAACACTCCTAGTGCAGCCCTTCATAATGGAGAAGATCTTCACATAGAAATTTCCTTCTGTATTCAGCTCAAGATCGCCCGTATTTCAGAGGGAGTGAAAGGAAAATTGTGACGATTTTACCATTAACTTATTCTGTCTTGTGTGGAATCATAAGTCACTTCTGTGATTAAAAGAAAAATGATGTCCCTAGACTTCCCAGGAAAAAAAGCAGGAATTTTCTGCACAGGAAACTGAATTCATAGAATCATAGAATAGTTCGGGTTGGAAAGGACCTTAAGATCATCCAGTTCCAACCCCCTTGCCATGGGCAGGGGGCCTCCCACTAAACCATATCACCCAAGGCTATGTCCAACCCAGCCTTGAACACCACCAGGGATGGAATATTCACAACTTGCCTGGGCAACCCATTCCAGTGCCTCACCACCCTTACACTAAAGAATTTCTTCCTTATATCCAATCTAAACTTCCCCTATTGAAGTTTGAACCCATTACTCCTTGTCCTATCACTACAGTCCCGAATGAGGAGTCCCTCCCCAGCATCCCTAGAGTGCCCCTTCAGATACTGGAAGGCTGCTATGAGGTCTCCACACAGCCTTCTCTTCTCCAGGCTCAACTCCCCAACTTTCTCATCCTGTCTTCCTACGGGAGGTGCTCCAGTCCCATGATCATCCTCATGGCCCTCCTCTGGACTTGTTCCAACAGTTCCATGGCCTTTTTACGTTGAGGACACCAGAACTGCACACAGTACTCCAAGTGAGGTCTCGCAAGATCAGAGGGTCAGGATCACCTCCCTCGACCTGCTGGTCACTCTCCTTTTGATGCAGCCCAGGATGTGGTTGGCTTTCTGGGCTGCAAGCACACAATGCAGCCAACTCATGTTCATTTTCTCATCGACCAACACCCCCAAGTCCTTCTCCACATGGCTGCTCTGAATCTCTTCTCTGCCCAACCTGTAGCTGACAATGGAATTGACATGCTGCAATGAAAGGTCAATGAGCGCAGGGTGTCCTGCCTTCTGAACCTGAAATTTTAAGGGTTCCTATAAAGAAACAGAGAGAACAAAACATGATCTTCTATTCCATCATTGCTGTAAATTAGCCAAAGGGGAATTCTTAAACATATTTGTGTTTGCAAGGTTGAACTAAAAAGGATCTGACATTTTCACATATTTTGCTGTTGCTTATTGATGGTTGATACAAAAACATATCTTGAGTGGACGCCAACAATTGACACAGTTATTGAGGAAATGTTGTTTCCTTGACAGTGAGGTTTGTATTATTTGCTTGAAATATTAATTATAAGGAAAATATCAAAGTTTCCCATGAAGTGACTGAGGCTACTTCCATGAATTAAACAAGGTCAGTCTGCTAGGACAGATCTTTTCTTAGCACTCTACATAACGTATGATGTGAGCCTCTGCTAGTCACTGGAGCCATCTCTGAAGCTTTATGGCCCTTCCTAAAAGCCCTTTTAGCAATTTGAAAGAAAGCTAAATAAAAATGCTTCTAGGTCAGAAACCCAGCCTCTGTAATTGGAGAAAACACAAAGTTTTGCTTTTACGAATCGTTTGAAGTGGCTGTGTTCATAGATCTGAAAATACTATTAAGAACAGGAAGTATTAACTTATTTGTAAACAAATATCCAGTTGCCTTCAAAGTCTTTTTTGATCTTGTACAGTAATTCCAAGCTGGCTCAATGTTTGCATTCTGGCTGTCAGCTTGTTGGGCGGTTAAGTGCAGGACTTGTGAGATTCTTCAGGTTTTTTCCAAATAGCAGCATTTTTGCTAAGCAGAATTAACTGCTGAGGTTTTTTGCAGTGTATTTGATGGAGCAGCATCAGAACAAATGTATCTCTTTTAAAGGTTTTGTTAAATTTTCTTAGAATCAGAATTTAGTTTATGTAATTAAGACTAAACACTAAATAGCCTGTCTGACAGTGTTTACAAGATATTTGGACAGTGCCCTAATAACAAGCTTAAACTTTTGGTTGGCCCTGGAACAGTCAGGCACTTGGACTGAAAGATGATTGTAAAGGCCTTCCAACTGGAATATGCTATTGTATTCTAAAAAAATTGCTCAAAGGAGAAGGATTTCCTCCCATCCCATCCATGACCCAGCTCCCCAAGTTTCTGCTTGGTTAATTGGTACAGTCACAGTTTCAGACACTTTGAACCGTTGACTTTTCCCATAATACTCTAACAATAGGTGGATCTGGAGCCTGTCAGTGGATTTGTTGTTTTGGAAGTGGCTAGGTTGTGTCCAGATGTTCCATTTCTGACCAGACTGGTTTGGACAGAATTTTGTGTCAAACTTCAGCTTTCACCTTAGAGTCATTTGAATATGGGACTGGGGGACTCAGGGAAGACGTTAGGAAATTAATTACTTCTTTAACCCCTGAGTTTGGAGAAGTTTACAACTGGGTGTGCTTTAGCGCTTTATTATATCAGAAGTCTGTGAAATAACCACTGATCTTGGTCATAAATTGCTTTCTCAATTTCATTGCAAGTATCATATCAGAATACTTAATGCCCTAATATCTTTCGGTTTACAGTGTGAATGTGTTCTGAATAATTCTACAAAGAGATTTGACCTTAGATGTCAACTGAGTAGCTGTACCTTTCATGTTTAAAAATCCAGTACCTCATCTCTAAGTGTAGCTAAATGAGACATTTTTAAAGGGTTAGATAACAGAGCAGAAAATGTTAGTCCTCTCTAGTTGTTCTTTACAGTCTTGTAAATGGCATTCCTAGATTTCATATTCATTAGTCCGAGATTTCATATTCATTGTGTCAGATTGATTTCCGGTGCCATTTCAGTTTGCGAGATATTCCTCTTTCACTGCAGGCACTCACATTTAAGCTGTTTCATTTCATTTTATACATAATAGGCCAAATTATGACCTCATACATACTTTTGCTCCTGAGTTGTCTTGAGACTGTGCCCTAATTACTTCCATGTGGCATGTCCCGTTCATTCTGTACAGCAGTAGCTGTTGCTGACCACTCACAATCAGTAGGTTTTTTTTCTTCCTTTCCGGCAGTGCACTAGATCACAAACTCTGTTTCAAAACAGCCATTTTAATATGGTATTTCTTGTTCTGAAATATCCTTTTTTAATTGCTGATAAAATGAGAAGTCAGAGAAAGAAGCTATCTTTGCATGATTATCTGTCTGATGTGGATGGTGGTTCTGTGGTTAGCAGGAACTTTGTGACTCCACTAGGAGTCCTGTACATTGATTTCCTTGCAGTGAACCAACTGGAAAGCTTTCACAGGCACATATTTCAAGTTACTCTTCAGAGGAGGGAAGAAAAATGGGGACAGTGATTTTAATTTTAAAAATAGTTGAGGGCTGACTTGAAGAAAGAGTTCATTTGATTACCACACTAAAGGGATCCATTTGCCAATGAGAGGCATGTCATTAGTAGAAGTTTTCAATTCACTTCATTTGTAAAATAAGAATTTATTCAGAAAAAAAGTTTCCTTTTATCTTGATAATCAAAAGACCTCTTGTCAGAGTAAAAATGACACTTGACATCTGAAAGCAAATGCAAAGATGAAGTGGAATAAAAACACAGGAATGCAATTGGAATAAAAGAATTCCAAATAATAATTAAAAAAAGCCAAAAAATAATTTGAAGCTAATTATTCTCAGGCATAACATTCACTTTTTCAAGTTAACATGCTGAAGCCACTATACCATATGTATAAAAATAGTCATTTTTCTTGACATCAGAATTATCACTTTATGGTGTGCAAGAACTCTTTTCAGTGGTGCCTAAGCCATTCATGGGACTTGTGTACTTGTGTGGATTAGTACCAAAATTTCAAAGTCACATAAGCCCCTAAACACAGTGACAGATGCTAGAAGGGTTCTGAAGAGCATCCAGCTTGCTGTAGCTTGCACAGGGAGAGCGAGGTAGTAGCTTGGGTGAAATGTGCCAGGCGACAGTTCCACCATAATAAAAGAATTGTCGGCCAGAATGACCCATCTGCCTTCTGGTCTTTGCTAGCTGCCAGAGTAATGGGAGAATCTGGCCCCATAACTGTAACAGGTTAGTTACTTGCAGTCTATCTTCTTGGCAGGCAGATGTTCTATTAATTATATTTTTTTCTGTAGTAATTCATCACAGAATATTTAGGTCTTGTGGCTTGTGATTTGGAAAAGGAATACTCATTTTCCTAGTTCATGAGGCAGAAACAGAACATGACCAGATGTTTCAGTGAGGCAGCACTAGTAGATATCAATGAATAGCTATATCTCACTTGCTCAAGTCTACTGCACATTGTTCAAAACTTCTCTGTGTATGTGTGTGTGTTGTTTTTCCCAGTTGTTAAAGCTTTGCAGTTAGAGCAGAATAAGAACTTTAAATCACACCAGCAACAGTGTGTGCAAACATTGGCAGAATCTTCCATTTGCTTGTGATGGGCTTTGAGACACTGTGTCTCTTGTTGTTTCTTCTAGTTTGTCAAATAAAACTGTGTGTAGCACAGGCTGCTGTTTATATTCTTCCTTTGCTGCATGGAGCACCTTGACTGCTGACCAGTGGGTGAGAATCAGCAATGTTGTTAAGCATGATTGTTGAACGGAACAGAACGATCCTGTAAATGAACAGCAGTATCTACTCCTACAGTACAGGTTGTCAGCTACTTGCTTCTGTCCATTAAGAAAGATCTTAGAAAACTATACCATGGAGTATCATTAACTTTATTACACTATTTTAAACAAATATGACAGCCAGGCAGTTGTGGTGTTTTGGATAGTGGCCTTGACAAGAAGGATTTTTGACAGTTGTTGAAAATTAGCAAAACACATTTATGCAGGTGATTTCATAGAAGCTATTACAGTAACAGTGACACTCTTGCCTTTCATCACCCTATTTGTGTATTACACACTGCACAGTTTTTCAACATACATGTTTTTTTCTTTCTGCACTAAAAAAACTACAATTGAAATCTAAGAAACTAACAATGAAGGAAAAAAATGAGATCAAAACATCCTCATAAAAGAGATGCTACTATTTGGTAAAATTATGCAAGTTTTTTGACATAGTTTTATGAATTTTATCATTTGTTTTCATGACTAGGCCAAACATCTCAAATATCACTTTGGCTGCTCAAGTATTTCCTGTATTTTCCTGTATTTTGGGGGTTGGACTAGGTGATCTCTGAAGCTCCATTCTAACCCCAATGATTCTGTGATTCTGTATTTTTACTCCCTTTTCTCCATTAACCTTTCCCCTCAATAAGTTTTCTGAAGGAGTGGAAGCCACCAGAACCCACCAAAGACATATTTGTTGAATTCAGAGTTGGAACAGAACCAGATACACTGTAAATTACCATCATTTTAGTTACGTTTCACTTTTACAACATGAGTTTGCAGATTGTTCTTAAAGATCTTACTTTCAGCTTTGTTTTATTCTTCCAACCTGATAGTAAATCTTTTCTGTTCTAATCTGCTTTTAAGATTCAAATTCCTACATGATTTTCTACAATTTACAAATTTGAAATTGTTGCTGGCACTGAACCATTTATCTTGGGGAAAAAGACAAAAGCATAAGATTAAAATGAAATCATATGATGGATTTCATTCACAGAAGTTAATTTGTATTCATTGTTGTTTACATTTGCATAGACAGAAGTTGCTCTTGCCGTTCTGCACAGCACAGGTCTGTCACAACATAGGTTCCTCTCTAGAGGGAGGAAAGGTTGCTCATATGTCTGTGGAAGTTAAGGAGCACGCTCAAAGGAAAGAAAAATTAAGAGACTACAAGACTGAGAGTGCTTGAGGAGCTGGGAAGAGGCAGCCAGGCCACAGAAGTAACAAGAAGCATTTCCTGTGGACTGTGTGGAGTTTACTGCATCTCAGGATGTCATTGAGTTGCCTACAGCCACATGTGAAAACAAGATTCCCCTCCAGGAACAAAAGCAGCATTGAGATATGGAATATCTCCTTTTCTATATATGTTATCCTAGACTTTTAAAATTTTCCATAATTTTAAAAAAAAAAATCTTCCTAGATTGTTTTCTAATAAAACCTTTGTTGTTACTCTGATTAGGATTAAAAGTGGTTTAGCATTCATTGCAGACAAATTATAAGTACATCCACAGCAAATACGAGTGTCACTAGTAGGATTTGAATCTGAAAATCGTAAACGTGGTCTGTTCACTGCATTGCTAAATACACAGAGATTGAAGATTCACTTTGTTGAAAGGTCGTACTAGAAAGAATCATAGAATCATAGAATAGTTAGGGTTGGAAAGGACCTTAAGATCATCCAGTTCCAACCCCCCTGCCATGAGCAGGGACACCTCACACTAAACCATATCACCCAGGGCTCTGTCCAGCCAGGCCTTGAACACTGCCAACGATGGAGCATTCACAACTTCCCTGGCCAACCCGTTCCAGTGCCTCACCACCCTTACTTTAAAGAATTTCTTCCTCATATCCAGTCTAAACTTCTGTTTAAGTTTGAACCCATTACTCCTTGTCCTATCACTACAGTCCCTAATGAAGAGTCCCTTCCCCAGCATCCCTATAGGCCCCCTTCAGATATTGGAAGGCTGCTACAAGGTCTATCACGGGCTACATAGGAAAACTCTTGAAACTGCTCTCTAAATCCATTACTTCTAATAAAATTTTTGGGCAATTGAGACTAAAACTTTGACTTTCTCTAAGACCAATTTTCTTTAAAGCAGAAATGCTGAATAACTCCAGGGGAAAAAAATAATACTGTGACTCAGAAAGACTGCAGAGCTGCTATGCAAAAGTAAATTTGACACTTTGTTACGTGTGCAGAAGTATGTTATTTTAAGAAAAAGAGATAGGCAGATGTCACGCATTCCATTATATTTTCACAATAAGGTAATACATGCAATTGAAAATATTGCAAGAAAAGGAAAATAGTTTTGCAAACATGATTTCAGGAATTCCCTTGGCTTCACAAGTTAGGGTTTTGCTGTAATAAGTGATAACGCAAAATACATTATTATGTAGCAGCAATACCACTAGACCACTTCCATAAAGATGTTAATAGGATTTTCAAACTCTTTCATGTCTAAAAACAATGGTTGAAGTACAAGATTCACTCAGTAGACTTATAAAATGTGTGCCAAAATATGCATAAACCTTTCTAGCACCATATCTTAGAGTGTTAGATGCTTCCTTACACTGTAATCTTCATTAACTCACTTTAAATTGTGTTTAGGATTACTGTATGTCTTAAGAAAATGTGTTTGGAAATGCTTTAAGTGTAATTCAAATGCTACAACTCCTCAATAAGTAACCTTATCCAACATGGCTACTCATGGTGGAAAAATTTCACATGCTTCTCTGTCTACAGATAAGGTTTTCAAAGATGTATATTGAATGCAGGTAACTCTAAGAGGACTTTTTTAATTAAAATATGATATTCGGCTAATTTAAATCGAACTGACAAATTATTCTGTGTTTTCAGCTACTCAAATGCTTAATCTTGCACTAAGGCACTGAAATATTAAAATGTATTTTAACAGAAGTCCAACCTTAAAGTACAGTGTGCTTACACTTGCTCTAAAGAAACTCAGAAGTCTCTCAGTCTTTTCTGATAATGTTTAAACTCTGCGAGACGATCAGTAGAAGAGTGAATCCTCCTTCTGGAAGACTACCCATAGTTGTTAACATTACCAATAAAAAGCCACTAATACTGAAAGACATTTGAAAAGTGCTGCTGGCTGATGTTATCTAAGGAGTTGTGCCATTTTTTAATTTCCTTTGTTGTAATTATTTTTATGAATTCATTGTTATCATAAATGGTTTTAAGTGGTTATACTTGACGTCTCACCAAAGTTTCTCCAGTAAGCTTATGCTGCCATCTATAGGGTACATTTCTTCCCCATCTGTGCAGTTACATACAGTAACATGGCATATATAGAAGTTGTGTTGTGTGACTTTGATAGTGACTGTTTCAGCTGTGGACCACAGAATAATATGCATATAAGAAGTGTGGGGAGTTTAAGAACACAGTTTCTTGAAAGATAACAGATAGTATAAACTGTATTTTCCAGAGGAGGTGAATGACTACTCAGTGGCACACCTTAATAAATCAGTGTCCGGGCAGCTTGCTTCATCAGCCCAGGTGCTGATTGTATCGTATTGGTCAGCTGTGTGAGAGTACATGAGAGGAATATTCCCTTATGTCTGCAAAGTAGTTTCTAGGTGCTGTTTAAAGCTGAACTTCATCATTCTGAAAAGCTTGGCTCTTCCCAGGTTAACATTTTTCCCCTTTTAGCAGTGTAACAAGGTGGTCAGCAGCAGGGCTTCCTGGACCAGTAACTTGAGAGAGGTTTTAGAGACTGACTCAAAATGTTTGAGTTGTAAGTATTTTATTCTTATCTCTGATCTACTGGAATTCCAGGTCCACCAATATACAGTTTTGCAATATTCATTGCATTAAAAATATTGTTATATAAGTAGATTAATATATATTCTTACAACAATGTAGAAAATTAATTATACAAAATAAGAGATACTGGTTAGAGACACTAAGCTGCAAGAGAACACAGGCATATATGGATGTTCAGGATGCAGGAAAATATATTCAGGGCTTCAGTAATTTTGGAAGAAAAGAGACCGTTTTGTAACTAAAGCAGACCTGTGCTATTATGCTTGTGAACCTTTTACAAGGAAACAGTGGTTTCCCATTTAAAGTATATGAATTAATAGTATCAAAATACACAATGCATGTTCTACGATTTCTCAAGTTTTCTAATGGCTGGAAGCTTAGTCTGGACATCTCCAAATAATTTTCACTTCCCAAAGTTTTTAATGGCCAGTATATACACACACGTATGTATATGTGTATGTAAAAAGTCCTGTTTGCTTGCTTGGCTTTTTGTAGTTTTTTTGATAGAATGTATGGAATGTTGCATACAGGTAAAGAAATCAAAATCCAAATTTGAACACAGAGTACTTTGGAACTATCACTTTTCTGTGGCTATGACTGCTTACATCTCTGACAGTATTACTCTTGGAAAAATGGAAGAACCGGGGGATAGAAAAAAAATCTATAATTTGTCTGCCTAGATTTAATTCTGTAAGTATATACTTAAAGATGCCAATTGTTATGTTATCTTTACATAGCAGGCAAGCTTTTACATGTTCCATTCTTGCTACAACATCTACTGGACTAATTCAGTTTCTTGCAATGTCCTTTAAAAATGCTAAATTTTTTAGTAGAGTTCACGTGTTAAACTTGCAGGAAAATATCTTTAAAATAAGTATGAGTCTTATTCCTGTGAAGTGATACTATTTCTTTCAAAACAATGAGTTCTAGACAAAAATTGGTGGCTGATGAATACAGTAAGGATTATGAATGCACTGAAACCTTTTTCATAATCTACCTAAAGTTTCTGGAAAGAAGCAGCTGAACAAATTGTTTCTTCTCATCTATGAAATTAATAATTTTGGATTGTAATGAGAATTGCTTTCTGTTTCTCATCCAGTTCATCTCAGATTAAAATATAATAAAAGTCAGAAAACAAATCCTGTTCCTTTTGGTTACCCTCTCATACTATTAGAGCACAGTATTTTGTGACAGGAACAATTTTCAGCAGTAGGGCTTTTAGTATCAAATGTATTTCAAAGTAATACACAGTAGTGCTTAATGAACTATTGATACCCATCTGTCCTCCTATAAAGATGGCCTTTAGAATTCTCAGGGCCAATGTTGCACAACATTGTGTGTGGACACTGCTCTTACAGCTTCATAATGTCTTAGTGCTGGTACATCACTGTTGTAAGATACTCTGTAATTAAGACTGGTCTTTTTATTGGAATGAAAAATGTAAATGTCACAAAGTATGCAGCCAATGAACCCATTTCATAATTATATTTGCATAAGGTATTTTTGTTTGTTACATTTCTTAAGCATAAAACTTGCATTTCTTCAGAAATTTCTTCAGAGCTTGTTTTTACAGAGTAAGCATTGAGATTGTTGTCTCTGCTAGACAGTAATTACAGGGGTAACCCAAGTGTTAATACATTGTTAGTTAATATCCTTCTTCTATTGATTAGCTCTTAATGCCCTTGTCATATGTATAACAATTGAGTCTAAGTATTGAACGCTTATGCATAATTGCTTGTTTCCTTCACCTTTACCATTTTATCTTCCTTAATGTTAACTTCTTTTATTTATTTTTTTCCTGCTATTTCTACAAAATCCTCCCTACATTATCACTTTCTAGAAGCTTTTCTGAAATCAAATTGTTGTTAAATGCTGTGACAGTGAGCTGCTTCAATAGAATTTTGTCTGTAAATCTCAAAGAATGTAATGTTGCAATGAATTTAAGATTGAATTTCAGTGCACTGAAAACAGCAAGAAGAGGGAGTGCAGTTGCAGCCGTTTTCTACTTTGTATACCATTGTTTGTTGGTTCAATCCTGCTGTTTTAAAGAAGTCTAGGTGGATTCAAAATCATAGCTATTTATAATTCATTGCTAACATACTCATTTATAATTTTGCTATCGTTAATTTTTCTGTGCAAAGATGGACTTGTTTTCTGACAGATGTTCTTTATCTAGTACTGAAGTTCCTCTGTTGCTCGGTCAGTACAGTGTGGAAGTCTGGCTAGCTAGCTCCCCTGGACCTCAGCTGTTTTGCTCCAAAGGAGAACTCAGGTGTGAACAAACATGCACACTGTGTCAACAATTTATAGACCCGCACCCATGAGCAAAAGGTGGGGTGAATGAAGTGATGGTGCAAACTTGCTGGCACACAGCTGCACTCACTGGATCTGTGCAGCCAGCCTGTTCGACCTGTGGCTTCAAAATCATGGCATAACAATTAAGCTGAAAGCTCAAGTATATTAGATTATTTACTTAATTTAACAAGATATATATATATAGGGTTATGATAACATTAGCTGTCAGTATGCTGCTAATAAAAAGAATGTCACAGCCCTGAGTGTGTTTATGCCCAAAGCAGCCTCCCCAGGGGCCTCCTCTCAGCCCTGTGGTCCTGAGCCCATGTCAGTTTCGCTGGGGTCCTCAGGCCTGCCACATGACACCATGTAGTGTTTGTCTCCAGATCTACCACCACCAGGCTCTGCCAGCCATGGGGTCTGCTGACAAGGGCATTTCCTGGGCCCATCTGTGTCCCACTGCCCAGCTATTCTAGGGCTGTCCCTGATCCTTGTTCCCTTCCTGGGCCTGAGCCAGCACATTGGCCATGAGCTGATGTCCCAGCATGGCCTTAGCCCTGTGCGCTGCCCACCCTTAGGGTCATCATGCACTGACAGGATGTGTCTGGGTGTATGGGTAAACGAAACAAACACCATGTATTATTATCAAAAAGGGGCTTTTTTTTATTTGGTTTCTTAGTGTTCTTTTTAAACATTTTTATCGCATGATACTTGTTATTCAGAGATTTTTTTTTTTTTCTTTTTCTTTACTGTTCTATTCTGTCTGGCTTAGAGCTAAATCTGCCAAAGGAACAAGTATTAGAGATCTGCATATTTTCTTTCTGTGTTACAGCTCTAATGCCAGTGTCTTGAGGAACAGGATCAATCATGCAGGCAATCAGCTGATTAAAGATTTGCAATTTCTTTGGACTGTCAGAGTACCTTATTTTTCTCATTATACCTCGTTTAAGGTACATGATGCTACAACGCTTAGGAACTGGCCATGGAAATAATTTGGACTCTACAGAAACTTATTTAATTTTGTGTAAGCACAGCTGGCACCCACTCTGCACAGTTGGTACACCACAGCCATGTCATTTAGGGTAAGAAAAATGCAGTAGCAGAAAAAGCAGTCTATCCAAATATGTTTTGCCTGGTATAGTTTATATTCTAGCAGTATAACAGAGAAGTTGAAAACACTCCTAATGTTTGGTCAGATGTAATAACTGATGCTCTCACTAACCTTTTGAATTAAGGAGTACAGCTACCGAAGGAGCTGTTATATCAATAAGAATGATGGGGTGACAATTTTAATTAAAGGAATATGAATTAATTTCATGGAGGTTTTATAAATTCATTGAAACCTTGTTTTAATGTAACCAATTCTGCTTCTTGATGAAAACAAATTACAGAACACATCTTGGCAGGAAATACTAAAACCGGACAGAATTGGAATGTTCTTCATAGATGTTCTCTTGAAAATATCAGCTGTTTTTACAATCTAGATCATGGACATAAGACCTGTTGTTTCAGACAAACAGAAAGTACTTTTAGTCCCAAATATCCAGATATTCTCTGTATAAGAAAGTTAAACAGGTAAAGAAAAAAGTAATCTGAAATTCCATATTTGTTTTTAAATTTCAGAGCAATTCAAACCATGCATTTTTCTTGCACCGAGACATGATCACATTATATATTTATTGATTCAGATAACTATTCTTTTTTTTCTTTTTACTATCACCAGAGGACAAGTGTAGATGCTATTTTACTCATATATCCTTCTCTATATTTAAAATATTCTTTCTATCCTAGTCAGGTCAGGTGGCAGTGAGACAAATAACAATTGTAACTTGAATTAGGAAAAACTACATGAAGATAACTTGTCAAAGCTCGGTCTAACAAATGAGGGACAAAATCATCTTAGCAATAAAAACAGTTATATTTTATGGGACTACTGTATCAGTATAGTGTGTAACTTGCAGTTGCAAGACACTATATTCCAACAATTTATTATTACATTATCCCTTCAGAGACTGAAGTTGTCAGGTACAGCATGTCTTGTTCTGAGCCTCTGTCATTTTTAATTGATGCTGATTGATTTATTTACCCTCATTAAAAAGTATTGCACATTTGAGTTGGTTATAATTAAGATGCATGCATTCTTAATGTAGCTACTTAACTACAACGGTTCCAGAAATCAATATGACCTCTTAAATAAAGAATGCGGGCTATTTGTTGTTTGCTGTAGACACGCATATTACTGTGAGTGTGCATGTGCTCAGCTAAGATGGGCTCCTCAAAATATTATGTATGCACCTATAATTTTATCAGAAATCTTTCTCTTGTAGATAATTGCATCGATTGAGAATCTGTTGGTTTGCCACTGCAGAAGTTTATTTGCATCTTGAGCTAAGAGTTACCTGAATTCAGCAGTAACAGGAACGGGGTATCATTGCAGTGGATCATGCGTTGAGTAGAAAATAATTTCTCTCTCCAGTCAAATGATGTTACCGACAATTATCATTGCTGAATGTCTTTCAAATAGGTATATTATTGTTCATAGGCAACTCCTCTGAGACTACAAAGACAAAAATGGACCTAACTGTAAGTAATTTTCCACATTTCATCTTTCAAGTCACTTGCATAAGTATTCATGGAGGTGTTCAGTAACAATGAACTAAATGTCAGTATGGCAATATCCTTAAAAAATTAACTCTTCATACCATTGCAGACTTTCTGACTGAGCAACTTAGTGGTCTTTTTATGGTCTTTATTAAAGATAAAATACCTAATACTAAGTTTACAAGTCTTTGGTTTTGCTAAAACATGAGGGTTAAAAAGTAACATTTTCTTAAGGAGAAAGATCATTAGGTCATTAAAAATGATCTATTCACATTTAAAAGTGTGATATTTTAAACCGATTATTGGAAATAAATCTCTTTTTCTTTTTCTATTTAGCACTTATGTAAAGTAATTATGTAAATGATGAAAAGCTTAACTCTTCTGAATAAAGAGCTTTCAATGTGCTGAACAGAGTTACAGCTTGCCCTCATTTTAAATGAAGTTATTACTGTGTTTATGACATTGAGAAAGGGTTACTTCACTAAATGCATCATTACAATTCAGTGTAACATTCTATTTTCAGAGTTACACAAAAAAAAAGAATGACAGGAAGGTTATAAGCAGGCGCAATTACTGGCAGCCTTTTTTTACAAATGAACAAGATGCAGTTTTGGAAGAGTGGTGTTTGTGCCAGAAAAAGATTCTGATAACTGAGCCTGTCAGGAACACCCTGAAGGTCAGCATATCTCTGGATGAGACCTACTGTAGAGCACACAATTTACTGGGTGAATCAGCAACATTTCTCAAAGAGTACATCATTCATCTTGGTTATAACAACTGAGAGGCAAAAATGTGATTAATGTCTTTCTGCTGTTTTGGAGATCTGGAAAGCATACATCAATTTCTTTGTTCATCAGATAACTCATTTCTGAAATACATTTAAAGCCAAAAAAAGCCCAAGCATTTGAGTGTAACTTTAAAATTGCGTGGTAATTTTCTGTGCATTTTTTGTTCATTGTTTCATAATGCGGTGTGAATGCTCTATTTCTGATGTGGTCATTGATAATACAGAAACAGAGTAGATTGTATTATATTAACTATGGAAATCCAGATAGTACTGGTGAGCAAGTGTAGGGTTTGCAAGATACACATTTAAACTTGCCCTATCCAACTGTCAACCAGTTCTTGACAGTTACATACGTAAAATAAATGTGGTGTTAGTAGGTATATGGAAGACAAGGTGTGCAAGGGCTGGGAGAAGCACGTTGTGAATGAATGTTAGTGATAAAGCAAAATGTCATTATGAATAACCATTTTAATGCTATCTGCATTCCTTGGGAAAGTTGACATTCTAATATCTTCTGATTCTGTAATGGTTGCGTGACAGGACTTCGCTTTTCAGAAGCAAGCCTCCTTTATTATCGGTGTTGAGCTTTTCCTCTGTTTTTTGTGTCCCTTTCACATGCCCATCAGGCAAGATAGTTTGCCAGAGGAGTGGTATGAATAACTAACAAACAGCTGGAATATGCACTAACCTCTTGGTTTTACTCCCCGCATGCCCTTCCGTAACCATTTCCCTCCCAACCCTCACCTTTAATATCTGGTCTGTTTGCAGTTGTTTGTCTTGTTTTACTGATACCCAAATACGGTGTCCTCCACAATCAACTACTGTATGTGGTGGTATATGCGGTTAAGAGAGGCAAAGATAACTTGTCTCTTAAGGGTCATACTGAATAAAAGATGTTTACATTTGATAGATTGTATATTCTGTTTTGCTGTACTGCAACAGATTGGGTGCCTGCAAGCTGCTGATGCATCCAGGGCATAAGGAATCGCACATGGGATAAGGAGCTGCTGGACTGCATGAGTGACAGCAAACTGATGGTGTGAGTCTAGGTTGCTCTCTACACCACTAGATACATAGTTGACACCCAGCATGAAGAACAGAAAGATACATGTTCAAAAGGATCTGCAGCAACAGATCATCAGAACAGGTCATCAGAATTTATCTGCTGCAAAGCAAGTCTTAAAGGATGAAACAGGCATAAATAATTGCAAGACCCTTTTACAGTGTAATTACCAGCAGATGTGAGATGTTCTATAAAGCACAGTTCTGTTTTAAAATTGAATTAAACTTGGTTTTATAATGTAGAATCTTGGTGGTTTGGGTTTTGTTGTTGTTGTTTTGGTGTGTTCATAGAATGGAAAAATACTATTGGCAAGGTCACCTGAAATTCTGGTCAGTTTGCTTGCCTTCTCAAGTTAAATGTAGGCACTCCTGACCTTAGGTTTTAAAACATCCTTCTTTTAAAAAAACTGTAGCAAGAAAAGTGGTTTTACCTGGAGGAAGAAAACCTAATTTAATTTTGGATCTGTTCACAGAATGTATACACTTAATTTTTTGGGGTAGATTACAGACTCTGTCCAGACTGCATCTGCAAACAAAACAGTAACAGTGCTCTTTGTTAGCTGTGTATTTGCTACTTCAGTAAGATCAGTTCCTAGATTACTGAAGTTTTTATTTCTTTCTTTTCTTACATGCACTGTGTGACTTTGTAGTCCTCTTCAGATTCTGGGAATGGGAAGGGTTTATTTAATTTCTAAGAATTTGTTGCATTTTTTTATTAGTACCCCAGGAGGAAGTTTTTACTGTTTGTGCATAACGAACACCAAGGTTTGCAACTTATAATGAAAATATCATTTGAAAATATAGAAACTTGATCAAAAAATAATTTTCTAATCGGGCTGCAGGGGAGATTTAAAGTGAGATTTTCATTAGAACTGACAATTTGGCAATCAGGTTTGATATAACAGAAAACATGACCTGAATCCATCACAGGGAATTAAGAAGCTACAAATGATTCACTTATGTCCTTCATCTTTTTAATCTAATGGCTAATCAAAATTTGTATTATTAACAGGCATGTCCTTATGTCTCAAAATATGTTAAGAGAAGCAGAAATGACATAAACTTACCACAAATACTATTTGTTTAATGAAAGTCTTACAAAAGAGAAGTAAATTGTTTCAGTATGAAGTATGGACAACTGTAATCTTGATTTTGAAACATTTGCTTTGGTTATGTGGCTTATTTAGATACCTGTAGGATCTGCATGATCAGAAGTAGTTTTGAATGGGCCTAATTTCAATCCTTATTTTTTTCAGTCATGTTACACTGATTTTCTCAATTTTCTGACTTTAATTCAAAATCTATGTGCTAATTCAACATATTTTCTGCCCACAAGAGGCTGTAGAGGTATCTTTAAGCTAACCATACCTAGGGCCTGAGCTATCCATCTTAACTTCATGCACTTCACAAGCAAAATGACAGAAGCTAAAATGCACACAATCAAGTAGGGGCATAAATCTAAATCACTTCAATTAGACTATTTGTTTCTTAAATAAAACTGAACATAATTAAGAATAAAATTGTGTCTAATTAGAAACAGTATTCATTTTGTACATGATATATTTCACAGTGGTGTTCAGTGTTCCACATGAAGCCTAATACCTTCTTATAAAGCAGTTAAGAAAATGTATGTGGTTTTAAGCATCAATGGATTGTAGGACAGCTGTTTAAGTACTTAAAATCTATTAAAAACTCAAATATTACCCATGTGAAGAACAAATCAGATGACAATTCCATAAATACATCAATATAGGCAATAAAGAGCGACTCTTTGCCTCATTATTTACCTTTCATGTTGTACAAAATTTGTTGCAGTTCATATAATTCAGTTTTTTTAATATTAAGTATAAAGCTTTGTATTACACCATCTATCCTATTAAATATTTTACAAATCTAACTAGTGGCTGGTGTCTGATACTTCATGCATTGGGGTTTTTTTAAGAGAAAAAAAAACGGCTACTTGTTTCAGCCTTTCTCTAATTAATATGGACACATGGCAAATGCATGGTAAAAAACACCACATTCAGTAGTTTGAGGCTTTCTGGGTATTTTTGTTACAGTTTAAATGAGTGGATTAATATTGAATCATTTTTCATTCCTGTAAAAATTCACTTTTCAAAAATGGGGATCAGTATTTTACAGGTGTACTTTTTACATCTCTGACTGCAGCACAAGTTTTTGATTTTTTATTAGTTTTATAGCATAGTTGCAAAGATTAAAGAGATAATACAAAAGAATAGGTAATATAAATGTAATTATTCTCAGAGGAAAAACAAACAAACAAACCAAACCCTATGCAAAAGTAGACACGATTGAAATTTTTTAGCCTGTATGTAACACACCAGCTATTCTATGGGCTAGAAATGAAATGTGCCTGTACTTGCAGATTCTACTTACAAATGCCAAAGGCCAATGTTTATCATCCTGAAATGTACGGGGGGAGGTGCTTGTGTTCCTGTTGATTAAGTGAAAGGCGTCATCAATTGTAGCACACCACATAGTGATACTATCGAATAAAAGCAGGGAGAAGTTTCCAGTCCAGAGGGACGAACAACCGGAAGAGATTGTGCAGCACTGTTGGCTCAGGTGTGTAATTCAGTGGTACTTCTTTTATTTTGTTTTTAATAAATTGGCTGAGTCAGGGAAAAAAAAAATGTCCAATGATGTGAAGCAATTAAACAGTCAAAAATTTTCTGAAAAGTCCCTTTTGAAGAAATACTTGAATTGACAACTTGGTCTCTTGTTCGAACATGACATTTCAGGCCCAGGAAGTTTTAGCTCAGACTTGTCTGATTAAGACACAGACGCTTTTTGTTTGTTTGTTTCTCAGGCTGTCTTCAATTCCTGGGGGAAAGACCACCTTGGTGTGGTGAGATGATGGTAAGAGCACAGTTCTCAGGCAAAGGAAGAGCATCAAAATGTTCTGATTAACAGTAATAGCAAAAATTTAATGCACCACTTTTAGATATATTAAACTTTAAGGAACAGGATTCCCCTGGTTAGAAATCAAACCTACTCTATGAGGTGATGCCTGGATGCAGATATTACACCCACACAGAGTCTTTATGTAATCTGTGAGCTCCCAGTCAAATATAAATATAATGGTGTCACATCTCTTTATAGGACTGAATTATGTATTAGAAGTGATTCTTTGTTTAATGCTCTTATTGCTTCTTAAAAGATATTTGTTATTGATTCAGTGCAGAGACCACATTGCAAAAAAAAAAAAAAAAAAAAAACCAAAAAGTGCTTTTGGAACTGACTAAAGCCTGTAGGATGACTTTTAATACATTTATGTTACTTCTTTGTCTGAAAAATCATTCTTAATTTGCTTTTCAGAATCTTGTAAATATTTAGGGTGACAGAAAAAAAATGCCAAGCCCTTTGAAAATACAAATACCAAACAAAAAAATGCATCTAAGATTTTTAAAGAAAATACAGATGTTATTCTGTAGAAATGATTGGAATTGATTTTTTTTTGCTATTTATCTTTCTCTGTTAATCCTGGGTTTGCAAACTATTAGATGTAATGTTTTATATATTTGTAGAAGCATAAAATGGTAGATAAACACAAATAGAAATTATATCATCTTAAAATTAATTTTTTAAATTAAATGTTTCATCTTCATTAAAACATCTTTCCTCATATTAAGAAGTGAGAGGTTTTGGTGTACCTTTTGCCATTAAAGGAGGAAGTTTCACAGCTTACTTTAAATTATGCAGCAGTTGCTCTTCTCATTTTTACATCTTATTAAAACAATTCTATAAAACATCCACAGTAAAGTTATAATTCTACCTCACAGCCAACCCTCTTTTAATTTCAGTACTTTTACAAAGCTCCTTACTTCCATCTCCTGCACAGTTACATATTGTTCTGTGCTTGAAGTACTGCCTAGAATTTAAATTGCCTAGTGTTTCCTGCTCCGTGTTTGTGTCAAATGTCTATAACTTTATCATATATTTACAGTTCATGTTGAAAATTGCTGTGCAAGTTTCTTCTACTTTTGCAGTAAGTATCTGATGAAACATGTAATTCTTTTGAAGGAAGAGCTTCGGGGAAATCCTGGGAAGGAGTCTGAAATCTGAAAAAAGGAATCGCACTGTAAAGGAATTCTCGTTATTTTGGTTTTTGAGAGTTTTTTTCCCTTTCCTAAGGGAAATAAACTATGTCTTAGGCCAAGCTGTTAGCTTCTGGAAAGTCTCACCCTTAGCTAACCTGTTTGCATTTTTTGACCTGTTAATTCTGTAAGAATTCCAACAGATCTGTCAGACATCATGACATGATGATGGCTAAACAAGTTGGGAAAGGAAGATCTACTGTAGTCTCAGAAGAGCTGCTTTGGAAAACCCTGGGAGAAGAACGCAAAAGTGGTGCAAGCAGCAAAGTCCAGTGGTAGATGCAGCACCTGAGGGCAAGGGAAGTGTGGGAACATGGAACTGGGGAGGAGCAATGGGGGGGAGCAGAGTGCCACCATGACAAACCCTGAATAGAGCCCGTATCTGAGCTTTCAGCTACAGCTGTATCACTGTGCATTTAGTGAAAGGGATGCAATTATACTGAGGTGAGTTTTAATTTCTGTAAATAATTTTATCAAATATTTAAACTGAAAAACAAAGGAAAGTCATAAAAATAGATGTGCTGAATTCTACACATTTTTACTTGGTTGTTTGTTTTAGTAACAGCAGTTAGAAAGAAGGAAGAAAAGAAGGAAAGACTGCATCCCCAAATAGCTGTTTGGTTCTTTATAATAGAGCTTGTAAATTATCCAAATAATTTAAAGAATGCATGGCTTTCATGTCAATGTTTGATATAAATCCTCCCTTCTCTCTCTCTTGGTCTCCAAGGATTATTCCATATAAATCTGAGTTTAAAAGTTATAAATACAATGAATCTTAAACACAAAACCAACTAGGTTCTATGTGAAGGTGTGTAGAGAAAGAAAGAAATCTGACTATCAGCTTGCTAATACGCACTTGCAGGGTACTAAGTGCACTGTCCTAAGACATTTCTGGGAGCATTTAATTGCAGAACCAGTCTTTTCAGCTTTTACATTTGGACCGTTACCTTGCAGTACTGGTCACTTCAATTTATGTGGGGAATATTTAAGTCATCTGATTTTCAGTCACAGTTCATTTCTAAACTGGAACCTGAAAAGCTAATGATGCATACAACTAAATGGCATGTTAATGATGAAATGAATTTATCTGGTAATTAAGGCGCTGACATTTGTGAGTAACAGCACGTTTTCTAGAAGTACTCTGAAACCATTTCTGGAAGGGGAAAAACTCAACAGTGTTATCTCTCTAGCTCTCTTACCAGAACAGATAAAACTTTTACAGTTCTTAAGTAGAATCAGTTTATGGCATCACTTGAGTCATCTTCCGCAAGTCAGCTGTCAAATCTTAAAGCATATATCCCTTGGACAGAAAGGCTATTGATTATTAATTCTGGTTTGAGAAATAGCTGACTAATTTCTTTTATAACTTTATTTTTGAATGGTTTCTCTTACCTGTTCTATTCAGTGTTGAATAGACATTCCTCAACATCTATTGTTGGATTTGTATTCTTCTGTTATAATTTGCAAGAAGATACATAAATTCCCAGAAGACTTCTAGTGGAGTTTTTCTCTAGTAATTTTTTATAAACATCTCAAAGTATTTTCATGCAGCTGTCAGGGGAGGAAGACATTCCAAGTAAGATATTTTGCTAAGTTTTTAAGTTGAACTGTCTGTTAGGACACCATAATATACTCCTCATGTTGCTAAGCATGTAAAAGCACAGAAAATCTTGTATTTCTCTGCTGCTGCTTCCTATTGATAGCATCAAAAGTTTAGTCCGTTTGTAAGTCCCTTTCCCACTTTACTGAGCACACA
This sequence comes from Psilopsiagon aurifrons, assembly GCA_025447955.1. Classification (NCBI taxonomy): domain Eukaryota; kingdom Metazoa; phylum Chordata; class Aves; order Psittaciformes; family Psittacidae; genus Psilopsiagon; species Psilopsiagon aurifrons. Next base: position 7,210 of record JAOEHY010034121.1, on the reverse strand, counting down.
TACTGGTTCTACGAGTCTATTTATCAGTTTATTGTTAGCTCAGCTCTCTTTTATAAAGCAACTGTCAGTTCTACCACAAGGACTGCTTCTTCAAATCAGCTTTATTTTTCAATCTGCTAGTGGTTTAGAATGCCAAGTGAGAACCTTTCAGTTTTTGTCTTTTCCCCCTTCTCTTGACAAAACTTGAAATATTTTGTCCATCATATATTTTATTTATCTAGGTGGCTGTATAGTATGCATCCTGTGACAAATGTGTCTGTCATCTATTCAAATGATAGCAGCCCTGAGGCTAGTGGTACATTGCAGTTTGACAAGGAGCTGCATAAAAGTGTCTCTTCTATCACCACAAAGTCCATGAATACTCTTCTTTTTCAGTACAGAATATTTACTTGAATGCTGTTTCCAAAAACCTACTGAAATACAGTGGTACTTTTTGAATTTGACAACAGAGAATTTGTTTTTACTGTCGGTAAAAATAGTATTTTTTCTTCATCCATAAAACATGGGAAACTGAGGAACAGAGATGTTATCTGTCTTCAAAGTCAGGTTCTGTCAGCCTGGAATGCTGTTCTGCTCTTGTTCTTGCTTTCACCCTCTAGTGACCTGACCAGAGTAGCTTCAGAAGAATTATATCCTTGAGATCAAAGGTTAGCAATTTTAGTTCTTAAACTGAAAGTCTATTAGATGTATTTTGCTTCTGGCTTTTACCTTGCAGAAAAATCTTGACTTCCTTTAAATTATAATGTGATACTAATTCTTTTTTATTTACAATATTTGGTGGTTTATTTTTATAAGTACATTTAAGAATATATACATATCTAAGCAGGAGTAGGATATTTTAAGGTAGAAAAGGGAATTACAAGGAATAGAAAGGCGTTGACTCTTTTATCTTTGATAATATTGCCTTTTATACTTCACGCATTTATCTTTTATTCTCTGTCTTGATATGATGGGTATGATGCAGTTACCTAGCAGTGTAGGATGCAATACTTGAAAGTACAGGGTTACAAAAATGGGTCCATTCAGTGATAAGATTAAAACTGATTTAAAAAAAAAAAATATATATATATTAAAAATTCTGTGTTTTAATATCCTGTAAGAGCAATTAAAATCTGTATTAACATTAGCCCTGGCAGAAAGTTTCAGAATTATTTCTCGTCCACATTAATGAGCCTTTATTATAGAAACCCTGAGGTATTTTATATCTCACATGGAAGAATATAATTAGACACAAATTGATAGGCCTGTGCCTGGTACAAAATTAGAATGTATAACCGATGATTCTGAACCTGCTGTCTGCCCAGTTTTACCCCTAGCAAATGCATCTGCAAACACTGTAACTAATCCCCTAAAATAATCTGTAGCCAGTCTGCACGACATTCCCATTTCCTGATACACAAACCATTACGGAGTCATCCAGGTGCGATTCTTTTACAGCTTTATTAAACACTATTGAACACCTAATGACCTTGACAAAATGGTGTGCATTAAAGTTGTGAGTGCTAACCTACTTCATCTTAGTGATGATGCTGTGCAGCAAAGCAAGATTTTCAGTAATGAAGAACCATAAACTTTATTTGGTTTAGTATGTTTTCCTAGCTCCCTTCTTCGCTCAGTTCCTATTACCCTACATATTCTTTTTTAATTGTGTAGAATTTGTCATACATCAGTTAAATCATTTTGTGCTTATTGTGGTGTAATATTCGAGTCAGTTTCCTTCCTGAGAATAAAAATAGTAAAAGACAATAATGCATTGTCTTATATATATTTGAGTTATAGGTAGAAGTAGAATCATGAATCTGCTAAAATAAAGTTCCTGAAGTGTCTGGAAAATACAAGTTGCCATTAGCTAAAAGGACTAATAGTATTCACAAGAGTTTATTTTGGGAGCTATATGGCCTAACTAACAGGAAACACTGAATGCTGGTAGATAAAAATCCAACCTCTTCCTGAAACAGTACTTCGTGGGAAAAATTATTCATGCCTGCCTTGAAAACATAACCCAAAACTTACAATGTTTCATACCTCATTAGCTTCTGGGATAGTCTGAGAACAGAAGAATGAGTATGAATAAAATGTTATGTACAAAAATATGGCATTGACTTATTTAATTCTCTTTCTAAACTGTCAAAATCATGATGCAGATGTGCAGATTACGTTAAATATTTGAATGCTTTCCCTGCTCTAGAAAGTAAAATGAGTATTTGGAGGAGAAAGTCAAATTCTTAGGCCTGTAAGGTTTAGGATCGGTAGTTCAGCAGAAATCACTTTGAAGTTCTGCCTCCAGAAATGGGTTTCTGATAAAATTCCATTCACTTGAAATCTCTCTAACGTACTGTTGAGGTCTCATACTTGTTTATTGTCTCCTTGACAGCACTGTTTGCAAAAAATGCTATTGTGAACTTCCTATAATGAATTTGAAATCATAGCAATGGCTCCAAAAGGGAAACAGATGTATCTGTAGGCAGCATGCACTTTGGAGTGCATTTCTCCGCAGGCTTTGAGAAGGAGAAGAGAGAAGTAATGCTGTCTGTCTGCTACAAATGTTAGTTCTAGACCGAAGTATATAAAAAATCATTTGATAAGCTACCTTTTCTTTCAGTCATGCACTGTATATAGGTTGGCAGTTAGAAAAAGAGGGAGAGGATAGCGTATTACATCTGTTGGACAGATGGGCAAATTAACAGTGATATTTCTGCGTATTCTTCAGTACTACTACATGCTGAATGAACAGATAGCGCAGTAATTTCTGCTGACTCTTTAAATGTGTTTTTCAATGAAGATAGCTCTGTGAAATGTTAATGAGTTTTGCCTATATACAAAAGGTTTTCCTCACCTTACAGTGCCATAAACTTTTCTCCTTTTACAAATACGTAAAAAATACTGAAAATAATTCATTGTGATGTCAGGGGGTGACAGTGTTGGTGGATAAGAGAAGAGCAACTGATGTCATCTGCCTGGCCTTGTGCAAAGCATTTGGCACTGTCCTGCATGCCATCCTTGTTTCCAAACTGGGGAGACAGGAGTCTGGTGGATGGACCACTTTGTAGATAAGGAATTGGCAGGATGGCCATGTTCAGAGAATTGCAGTCATGGGCTTAATTTCCAAGTGGACAACAGTGCAAGTGGCATTTCTCAGGGGTTGGAACAGGCACCGTTATCCATAAACTCTTTTTCTGACTTCTTTCTGTTTGATCTGGTTAAAGCAGATCATACTCAACAATAATCACTGAAGCTCAGGTTTCCAAACAGCTATAATGACAGTTCACATTTAGATAATTAAATCCATATTTTTGTGTTTGTTTTTACTATAATTTATTTTTATCTTAATAATATGGAAAATTCAAATGAGACTGCAAGTTCTGAAACTTAAGTGTATAGTTTTTAGAGCATATAAGTGTAAAATGAGATTAATTTACATATTTTTAACTTTATAATGTAGGGTAGCAGCAGGATAAAATTAGTCATTTGTCATGAAGCCTTCAATCTCAAATATAAACTCTTTTTTCCCCTACCCAAAAAAGGAGAGGGATTTAGCATCCTGATACAAGTTATGGGACCTAATTCCACCCATAGTCTCTAGAATATTTTAGATGAAGAATTATACTTTAACCGTACATTCAGCAATCAGTTGCTTTTGATCATATTCACTATAAAAGACAGAAAATTGACAGTTTAATGCCAAGGTACCTCTCACCGAGACTTTCATTGATTGGTTTTCTTATTACTAATGCACTGATAGGTGAGGAAAAAAATATGAAGTTGTTGTTATAAAGGTTTCCATCCTGATTAAAGTTATATAAACAATTATGAAGTTAGATGGAACATTCCAGTATAAGCTGATTTTGGCTCCCCGTTAATAATTACAGTGTAATACCTACACCGTAAGAAGTGTAGTAGAAAAATTAACAGTGCTAACAATGAATCTCTGTAGCACAGCTGATGAAATGAGAAAGTAGATTTCCTGCTTCAGTATTTACGTTCATGTTTGCTGAAATAAACTCCTATTCCCTTAAGACATAGTGACATTTCTGCCTGAATTGAAGCTATTGATCTTCAAATTAAAGTTTATATAATGCCCAAATACTTTAAGATAGACTGGCAAGTCAATATTAAGGACAGTTTCAATCCAATATGTATTTTACAAATATGCTTGTTTGTAACAAAGCATAAAATATTAACAGCTAGATTTAGCTTTTTTTCATCTGTCTGAAGATCACTTTTGATTAGCTTCTTTAATGTCTTTTAATGGTGCCTGTATAAACGAACAGGGATGGAAGATCAGAAATCATGGAATTAGGACTGGTTTGTACTTGCAAGACTAGATAGATCATGACCATATCTGGCATGAGACCTTACCATGAAAGAAGAAAAAGTACTGTGAAAAAATTTGAAGTGCTGTTATATTTATTCATACAGTGCAGTATATTTCCTTCTCCTTGTTTGGATTCTACATAATATACTTTGAATTCCTGTTCAAGGGATACAGCAGACACGAGGCACAAGAAAAAATCATATAAATACATTCTGTAATAGCAAGAACTGAATGTTCACTGGAGGAGCAAAATCTTTATAGGTACTCATTGAGCCTATGAGCCTCGTCCTTCAATACCAGCTCTGTTACAAAAGAAATATCTATGAAGATGAGAATAAATAATCTGAGGATAAAGGACTCTAGGAATATTTTGAGACTGAGCTACAGCCATATGTAGAATGTGCAATAGCATTCCTTTTCTCTTGATTGTAGAGAGCTGGCAACGATTGAGGGAAACTTGATTTGTACAGAATTAGGATGTTTTTTCGCAGTTTTAGAAAGCTCAGGAATCTTTTCCATGTTTGGTTGGCAATGATTCTTATTTTGATGAAGCAGTTCTGGAAGACATGGCTGTTTTGAGGTAGGGAAGACAAGAAAATTTGGCGAACATAGGCCTTTCGCAACTTTACTTGGTAAATCTTCTCCAGTAGTAGGGTTTTTTCTTCATGTTATTTTTTTTCTTGGTGCTTCTGAATCACTGTATTTTATTTAATACTTGAATATTTACAAATTCTAAGTCATGAATCTTAAACCCCATGGCCAACGGCTTTTCAATTTTTAGGAAGTTTTTAGAGAAAGTTTCCACTGATAATGACAAGAGCACATTTTCTGTAAAGTACGCATTTGCTTCTTACCATGAGAGATTTCAGGACACTAAAATGATACAAAATTAACATGGCACATATCGAATGGATTGGAAGGAAGAAAACTGACAAGTCTGAATATGAAAAGAAATTGCTGAGCAGGTGTGGTTCACAGGTCTAGAGGTTCCTGTCTCTTCTATAACATGTTTATGTTACACAGAACTTAAAATACCAATACTAAAATTTCTTGGTACACAGCTTGAGATATGGTAAATAGTAAAAGGCTTGATCATTAATCCATGTGATCCCAGTAAGCTGGATTAAGGTAGAATGTAAATGGTTTATATCCTAGATACGCTTACACAAGCAACTCTGCAAAGCCCGTATTTCAGTGTGTCTTGTACCCATCAAATATCGTATTCCTTCCTTAAAGCTTTTTTATATGTTCCTTGGTTAACTTTCAGTCTTATGGTATCTCTTTCAGACCAGGTCTTTCCGTACAACTAACGCTGAGGTATGACCTTTTGTTATATCCTTTCAGCAAGAATCTCCGTTTGTTCTCAGCTGGCACAAGCAAAATGTCAGCTTTCAGGAAAAACATTTTAACTGTGCAGTGTCACCAAGCTGTATAGCTGGGTTTGAACAAAGATCCTACAAGACTGGCAATTTCTTTTCCTTCCAGCTGTTCTGTGTTCCAGAAGGGGCTGATCCAGCTACCTGGGCATGTTATATGAAAAGCAGTCTTTGTAACAAATTTAATGTATTTCTCAATCCTGACACTCAGGGGACACTCAGGACTACAGTAGCTAGTACGGCATAAATCTAAATGTTTTCAGGTAATATATAGATGTCAGAGATGATTATCAGTTGATGAAGGTAGTTGAATAGTTGTCAAAATTAGCTGAGTGAGGGAATGTTTTGGTGAAAATTTCAGAGGAAAAAAATACTCAAGAGCAGGTGTTTGGATATGAAACAGTTCTAAACACAATTGGAGCATGGGCTTCCATAGCTTTTCACAAGGTACATTGTTGCCACTAGACAAAATACAGAATTGTTGCAAGTAGAGTGACTTGGCAATTTCTTCTGTTATGTTACCCTTCATGCTGTGCTGCTACACTTCTCATCTATTCATAAGAAAGAAAACTGAAAGGTAGACTTGTTGTGGAGGGTTTTAAATTCGTACTGTGTAAGTCTGTGACTATTAGTGGATATAGGGCAGCCAAAACTTTTCTGGGATCTATTTTGACTTTTGGAATGAAGATAAATGGAGCTTCTGAGGCAAAAGCAAATGTCTTGATCCTTTCTAATAGTCAATAATTCCAAGTAGGCAGTGATAATACACTTTCAGTGTTTACTTGTAGGTTTTTGTCAAAATAGGACACACATCCCCCAGAGAGAAGTATCTTTGTATGTTTAGATGATATTTTACAAAGGGGTTCAGTATGCAAATCTATCCAAAAAGTTTAACCTAAAGTAGGAGGAGCATTAGTACTATAATTACCGCAGTCAGTTAAAACTACCCAATTTCACAATAGTTGCAAAACAGCAAAACCAAGCATTGCCCCTAAAACAAGGCAATTAAGTTGAGGAGTTCTCAGTAATTTGTTTATCACTGTATGAGCTCAGGTATCTGGATTCCGTTCAAGTTAATTCAGTCATGGTTGTGGGAAAAAAGCCTATTTATTACTCTCTCCCTATGCTTTTGTGTGAAATGTTTTTTTTTTTTTTTTCTCTCTTTCCACCTTATTAAAAAGTCTTTCATATCCTAAAATCAATGAAGTTATCAACTGGGAATTATTTGGCTTAACTCAGGGATTCTTTGTAAGTTTTGCATGCAGTCTTTTGTATGTTACCTTTTTAAAATATATTTCATTTGTTTTGATCAGGTATTTTTTTTTCTTTGCCTGGAATAGTTTTTTTTAACTCATATGGATAGACAGATGCATATATACACATATATAAAAAGCCCTGAAAATGAAACACTAGAAGATAAATGAGCTGGCAGTGTGTGCTCACAGCCCAGAAAGCCAACCACATCCTGGGCTGCATCAAAAGGAGCATGACCAGCAGGTCGAGGGAGGTGATCCTGCCC
>JAOEHY010034119.1:0-20881 GCA_025447955.1 Psilopsiagon aurifrons | reverse complement strand
TCCCTGCCCATGGCAGAGGGGCTGGAACTTGATGATCTTAAGGTCCTTTCCAACCCTAACTATTCTATGATTCTATGCTAAATTAATTATTAACTGTTAGAATAAACAAATAATAGAATTTTGGTCATGCCCATACTCATACTGTGTTGCTGGGAAACCAGAGCCCAGCTGGCTTAGATTTTTCTCTCAGCAGTACAGACGTGCTTCAAATCCCAGCCTTTTAAGATTAAATCATCAAAATGCAGCTAAAACCTTATTTGCTTCCTATGTCACTCATGTACTGTACGTTGACTTGGAAGCCAGCAGCATTCAATTTTAATAAACTACATGTGAATTTGTGCTAACTTTAACCTCTGTATTTCTTGCTGAGTTGCTATGGGAAGGCTGTGAACTACCCTTTCTTAACCTATTGCCATTTTCATTAGAGCCTCCTGAAATAATAAATTCTTTTTATCTCTCCCATACAAGTGCTTATCTGAAACAATGAGTTATAGAATATAAGTATCACTGTGAGGAAGAAAAGGTTCTTTGTGTCATCTGCCATACTTGGGGCAATTGAGTTTAGGGTGGGGTTTTTTTCTTGGTTTTGTTTTGGTTTTGGTTTTTTTGTGGGGAGAAAGGAGAAAAGTGTAATTTTTTTCATTAACAGTGCAAGATTTCCAGTGCACAATTGGGAAATGATGCACAGGAGGTGGGGTTTTTGCTCAGACAATGGGGCAGTCATTAGACCAGTGGTTTTAGTAGTGGAGCAGGGTACCTTGGGAGCACTGAAGTAGAAATTAAGAATTTGGTTATTGTTTAATTGTTAGGCCCCAGCAGCTATATTTTCGCTTCTTTAATAAAATAAGAAAAACGTAAACTTTTATAATCTCCCCCCCCTTTGTGTACAAGCATGCTCTTTTGTTCCAAAATCCCTGTCTGTTCTTTGCAAAATCATTATGCTTTATTTTCTGGACCATGTATTTGTAGATGTGAGCTATAGAAAGGATATACTGATCTTAAATAGATATCAGCATTTTACCTGCTTGAAAACTATATTGGCTCTAGGTATCTTCTCTAGTTCTTGATGCCACTTTTTCAATTAGTGAGAAAAAAGAAGGAGCAACAGTTGTTACACAGACACCATAGTATATCTGGAAAGTCTTTTCTTCATGTTTAGGAAAGGTTTGGGTCATTTCAGCTGTGCAGTGTCTTGGGGACAGAGTGTAGCATTGGGCAGTACAGACTGAAGTCATAGATGTTGACAAGCTGATGGTGAATTTACTGGAGTTCCCACATTTTGGAGACATTTTTAATGAGTGATAAAAAAGCAAGTGTCATCCAGATTACAGAGGAAAGAGCTGCCTATCTCCTCATTGCTGTCTCTCCAAATATGCATTTTGCATGATGTGTTATATTTTGCATGTTAAAAACTTTATTACAAAATGTGAACTGATGCATGAGGTCTGTTCTCCCATGTGTTGAATTTGGTTTGAATTTCCTATCTTTCTGCTGCCTGTCCATGTTCATGAGCTGTTCATGTAAAGTTGGGTCTAAGCCTCTGGTAGTTAGGAAAAAAAAACTATTATCGCCTGCTAAATTTTTTGTCCATTAGATTAGAGCTACCTTGTGTTTCATTGTCCATTTGAATCAGGTTGCTGGCACATGCTGCGATCAACTCTGCCAGTGTTTTGATGGCTCACTTTTCATCAGTGGGCATGAGTACAGTCTGCTTGCTGCATTCCCCCTCTTGCTAACTGACATTAAACTTGAGCCAGCAAATATTCATTGTTTTTAGAACAGCCACTTTAATTCAGCAGACCTTGCCATAGCAATGTAAATTCTGGGAGATGAACTTTGTAGTATTACCCAAGGAGCCCTGAAAATTTTTCTTGGTTTTTGTAATTTTTTTTACAGACATCATGTCACAGCTTTCATTCATCTAGGCAAAGGCCTGTAATGTGTTCCCTTCCAGGCTATTGGGGCTGCTACTTAATCGTAAAGATAAATCACAGTTGTGCAATATCATATCTCCCCACCTTTCCTGCTCCCTGCAAAACCCAAGGAGAGAGGGTGGGCTGTGTATATGTAAAAGAGACGAAAGAAGTAGCATGACAGCATCTTTTGAATATGAAATCTGTTACTCATCCAGGAAATTCCAGAGATTGGATAATATAATTCTAAAGGTTAATGTAAATTCTGAAAATTAAGGTCCGAAAGTTTGATAAAATCTAGTTAAGCTGCTTGTCCAACATTCACTGGTCTGCTTGATCCAGAGTATCTGCTGATTACTGACCTGGCCCATATATAGCAAAGTTCAGAGTAAAGAAAGGGGAGAAGACCGGTAATTTGAGTGCAGAGTGTTTGACATGTTCATGTTAAAGGATAGCACAAGACCACAGGCAGTCTCTCCTTAATTCTGTGGCAAAGTCAAGTATAAGGGAAGAGATTGTTATCAGAGATAAAAATGAGAAGCAGAGCAGACCTAGCAGGAGTAAAAGATGAGACTGTATCAGTCTTTCTTCAAAGAGGTGGTGGGAAGGAGTTATCTAGTCAAACAGCAGGAGATCTATTGCTACCACAAAAGGAAAAGCAAGGAGGTATTATGTATGCAGAGTATCCTACAGGAGAGCATCAAAATCCTCCATCTTCCATTGCTTCTTCTGCAACTAAGACTGCCAGATACCCGAGATGAGATTACTGCTCCATTCAGGCCTTTCATTAGTTTTGGCAGCAAAATTAATTTTGTTCATCTTTAAAACTCAGTTTCATTGCTGCCTGGCCCTGTCGAGGTAGATAGCTGTGTGAGGCTGGGCAGTGTTACTCCAGCTTGGGATTTTCAGCTGGAAAATGCCCTGACTTTGTAAGGTGTCAGTGTTTGTATTTTAACAAAGTTAACCTCCCTACACCTGGTCTTGTTAGCAATAACCGACTTACCTGGTGCTCTCTGCAACCCAAATCATTGTGTTCATCAGAAGACTGAATATCATTTTAACATTTTCTCACTCTGTCTGCAAACCCAATCTTTCAGTTTGGTTTCTAGCTGGATGTTTCTGCACTGCATCAACATATGGAGCTGTTTTGGTCTCTGATGTGAAAGTACAAAGCTAGGACTTGCTTATCTGGCAGAGATGTAATTTTGCTGCAGGGACTGCAGAAGCTTGTCTCTGCTGCTCAGATTGATAACCTCTAGAAGCAACTTCTGAAGCTGCTGCTGTTTACATTTTTTTCTAGTGAGATGGTGTAGGATAAAAACCTAGGCATATTTCTTCCAAGTAACTGACAGTTCAGGGAGGCAGGCACAGAAAGAAAAGTTTCTGTGTGCACTGCTTTATATGCGCTATTTTCCTTGTGAGTCTTGTCTTGAGGATCATCTATATGCTCTGTTTTAAAACTGCTTACAGCAAAGGTTTGCCTTTTTCTTCCTCTCTCTCTGCCTTTTGCACTGTAATTCTGTTTAACCTGTATCCTGGCAAAATAAGGGTGTGCAGGCTGTATTGATTGTGTTTAGGTAATGCCTAGCAGATAGAGCTGCCCATCTGTTTTACTCTGTAAGCTGAAATCATGGTAATGAAGGGAGGTGTGTTCCAGAAGAGAAAGCTGACAGCACCTGTGGCCTGGCTTGCACTGTGAGCAGCCCTTTCACAGCAGCTCTTTTAGAGATGCATTGCTCAGGTATCTTTGTGGAGTATTCAGGAATGCATTCATTAACTTACTTAATTTATGATTCCTTACAGGGGGCCATAACGTAACTATTTCACTGCAGTCGAGGACAGGCCATACTCACATGCCTTCTGTAGTGGGGGTTCTGGTCTTCACCCAGTTCTGGTTCTGGTTCCCCTTGTCACACTTCTTGTCACTGGCTTTCACCCCAACCTGTGTCATTGGCCTTAACAAGGATCTTAAGGTATGTAACGAGCAGAGAGAAGAAAAGGTGCTGCTTGGAAGGTTCAAGTGGTCTGAGAGAGGTGTACATGGATTTGTTAGTTTTCTTTGCATGTTTCCACCTTGTTTGTGTCAGAAAAGGCTCTAACTGGAAGGAGTCTGAAAAGCAGGTTTAAATTGCAGAGCTGGTGGTGTGGGAATAGGGACAAGAAAAACGTAGAGAGCAGACTTTGACCTCTTTATTTCAAAGTAGCTTATGAAGAAAGGAACTCTAGTCAGTGTATGTGGGCAGAGACCACCCCATCATCACTCCAGAAGGTCAAGGTTATTTAAATAAAAAATAGTGTGTTGCCCTGCTGCCCTTCCAAATAAATTATATGATTTTCTCCCCTAGGAAAGCTAGCAGTGGAAAAGCAGGATTTGTTTGGATTCCTTTGGGAATTAAGCAGCCGTGGGTACTGCACTTTTCTTCCACATCTGCTTTTCTTTCTGATGAGCTGTGTTATGGCTGCTGCAAGCTGTGTACCATCCAGGGTCTCCTGAGCTGAAGAACTGAGCTAGCAACTTCCACAAAAAAACCTTGTGAATGTGATGGCACCGGGGTGTGCAGTACCCTCCTGTTATTGCTGCAGCCTTATACTGTGATGCACAGAGCATGTGTAGGGCTGGGCTGCTCTCAGAGTCCCTCTATGGGACTGGGCAAGCATACTGGCTTGCAGCCCCTGGACCAAAACCTCAGGGCTCTAGGTTGATCTTCTTCAACTGTCTCAGGCTGAGCATGAAGTCAAATTACACACCGCTCTCAATTCTTGCTGTTTAAGAGAGAGGGTTGGTTTTCCTTTCCCCTGTCTGTCCTGAATACTTCACTGTGTTTGCATTGCTGCACCTCCCCAGTGGTAACAGGCTCAGCACCTTTTTGGCTGTTAAGCTGAACTGCATTTTGACTCACTCTCCCCATTCCTTAGTTTCCAGGGAGCCCAGATGCATGTGGGTCAGGTGATGGTCTAGAACTTTGCTTGCGCACTAAAGCCAGTTACAAGGCTGGATGTACATTATGGGCTGCACCACACCCACCTTGCTTTCTCAGAGCAGTCCCTGTTCTATTGTTGCTTCTTGATGTTTTGCAAAGGAAGAGAGTTGAGATACTGCAGAAATTAATTCAGTTTAAGAATTTGGATTGGCTGTCAGAAGATGCCTTCTGCTCTTACTTAAACAGCCGAGAGTAAAAGAGTATGTGACATTGGTAACCCACCCCCAAAACATACTGTCCTTCTGCAAGAGGTGAATATCAGGCAGTGATTGGTTTGCTCTAGCGTGCGCTGACAAAGCAGGTCTTAGATCTTAAACTACTTTTGTGTTCATACAAGCAGGCACAGCGATAACATTAAAACCACAAAAGCTTTGAAACAGTGAAAACAAGGCAGGGTGTGAAGAGTGGAGGAGCATGTATGGAGAAGGCTGGGAGAGCTTGCCAGAGTCAAATTATAGAATAATTAAATAACATTGTTCTACTTGAACTGTTGCCACTGATAACAGTTTCTCAGCTTCCGGAGGGGGAGAAGGGGAAGCTTATGTTCTTTAGAGGATCTGTGTTTATCTCTCCTGGAAGGAAAATGAAGCTAAAGTAATTATTCTGCTGTGGATTATTTTTCCCTGCTTTTCTCGTCTCTAGCAATGTTTTTTAACTGTTTATCTTAGATGCCAAAAGTCCAGTACAAGTCCAACTGTAAGCCGTCCACATTTGCATATCCCCCACCTCTTGAGGTACCAAAGGAAAAGGAGAAAGAAAAGGTATGTGGGCTAGCTTTCTGTGTGGTAAAGAGTCCTTCTCTTCTTGTATAAACATTGACTTTAGTGGTACTAACAGGGAATCTAAAGAGCGAAAGAAGAATTGGCAGGCACTGTTGTCTCTGGAAGAGAATTCTAGCTATTTTTTCCTGCTATGCCTGGGACTGTTGCTGATCATGGCATACAAGTACTTTGCTCAGTTGCTGGGACCTCCCTTGTGGTCAAGCCAGAAGTATTGATTAAAAAGACCAAAACGAAACTGCTTTCCATGCCCTGCTCAACAGTATGTGTGTATCATCTTTGCACAGTGCCTAGCACAGCAGGGTTATTGTTGATGAGTTGGGCTCCAAAATGCTACTGTAGTACAAACAGAGAATATTCGGTGTGACACTTCTCAAATAGTCCCATATGGAAAGGCAGAAGCGTACCTGGTCTTGGAGGAGTGGGCCTATGTGCTAGAATAGTAGCTGTCAGGACCATGGACTGCAAAGTGGTGAACATGGAACTGAGAGCAGGTATTGAAAAGGAAGAGATGAGACCTGTGGGGTAACAAGCGGGACAATAGTGGAAGCAATTTGTCTCCTGGTGCAGGATGGTAAAAGCTATTGAGCAGACCACAGCAGCAGGCAAAGCGGCCCTGAGGGAGCAATTGCAGCAGTGGCGACGTAAGGTATGTCATGCTGATGGATGACATTGTGTGAAAACTCTCAAGCATTTTGCCAGAATTGAATGCTGGGCAGGACAAAGCCACCAAGAAATGAACTCTGATGAAAGGCAAACCTCAGTGCTCTGAGAAAGCAAAAGCTGTTTTCCGACCTTAGAATAGGCTGGGAATTTGACAAATCCTTTGTCTTTTAAACTTTCCTGGCCAAAATTAAAATGTGTGAAGAGCCCGCAGCCTAGAAGGCTTTACTAGCAATGTGGCTGATGTGGTTGCTTCTTGTCTCTCTCAGGAAGTTACTGCCTTACAGAGATGGTTACTGTGGATAGAAAGATGTGCTCACTGGAAGGGAGACAAGTTCAATTCTTGTATTTGAGTATTGCTTCTGTGTACTTTCTGGCTCAGGAGTGCCAAAGCCTCCTGAGGGTTCCTCAGTAGGGCATTTTGCAAGTCCACTTCTTTAGATCAATGAGAAACACAGCAGAACAGCTTTAGGTCATTTCTAAAGAGTATTATAGATTTCTTTATATTGGAGATTCCAGCAGTAGGTTTTCCTGTAATAAAAATTCAGTTTGCTGCTCTGTTAAATAAAGAAACCTCTCATATAGACACCAAAACCAGTGGTGTTTATTCTCGAAATTAGGAAGTTTGTTCTCCTTCTGCCTATGTGGCTGGAGCCTGTCTGCATTCATGAAAAAATATTTTTTTTCTGTCCTATATGTGCCATTTATTTGCTTTGGTGTATTTGTCTTTTAAAAAGAGCAGTGGGTAGGAAATGGAATTGATATCATTGACACCTGTACTAACCTAACAGAACTAACCTAACATTGATCTTTTGTTCCCCTGTTTGGGGAGCTGAAGCACAGGGGACAGTGTTGCAGTTACGCTGAATACTTCCTCTGTTGAAATATCCAGGTTTCCACTGCTGTGCTGTCCATCACTGCAAAAGCCAAGAAGAAGGAAAAGGATAAGGAGAAAGAGAAGAAGGAAGAGGAGAAGATGGAAGTGGTGGGTGCAAGCATTGAAATTTAAATGTATCCTTATATATTTGGAAGGCGTGTCATGAAAGCTGGCACCGACAGAACAGTCCCCCTACACCTGTGTTAGTACCGAGCATTAACACGCTTTTCAGTGTACTGCATACACAGCATCTTTCCACTTTGTTTGTGCACTATTAAAAGGAGAGGTGGTACTATCTCTGAGAAATAAATCTTCCTCAGTATTGTTAAGTAACTGAATTCCTTGAAGGCAGAAGCTTATTTTGACAAATGTATGTGCCTTTAACTGCATGAACCTTTCATGCCTTATTTGATTGCCAACTGTTTCTAGACCAAGGGAATTTTATCTCTTATCCATGTACTTTTGTTATTAATGTGGAAAAAGACTCAGGAATTTTATGTCCTTGGAACTCAGTGTTGTAGCAGTTGCTTGGTGATGTCTAAGTCGGTTGAGAGCACTGAAGAGTTTTAATCTTTCTGGTTTTCACGTGCTTAACTCCCTGTTCTGAAATATTCACCTTTTTGGCAACAGTCTCTTATGTGCTTTGCCCATCTATCAAAATACCAAACATTTATTCACACCCAGGTCAGAACCAGCTGAACTTTGAGCGCAGAATCCATATGCTGCTCAGTAGTTACGGTGATGGCTTCAGTTCTCTGATGATTTCTTTTAGCTCATAGACCTGACACTAGAACTTGTCATCCTCATCTGTCAGTAATGTGTCATCCTGCAGCAAGCTGAGGGATAGAGAAATGGCTGGTTAATGAATTCTTGGTGGTTGCTGTAATTTGGAAAACATGTCAGCTAAAATTCTTGCTGTACCCTAACAAAGGACCCTTCCTTTTGCGCTCTTGAAACAGATGCAAATATGCCAAGAATAATTGTAAGCTGAAAATATGTTACAGAATGATAGAATCATAGAATAGTTAGGGTTGGAAAGGACCTTAAGATCATCTAGTTCCAACCCCCCTGCCATGGGCAGGGACACCTCCCACTAAACCATGCCGCCTAAGGCTATTTAGGTTGGAAAAGACTTTGAAGATCAAGTCCAACCATTAACCAAGGACTGCCAAGTCCACCACTAAACCATGTCCCTCAGTGCCTCATCCTGTAAATACCTCCAGGATGGTGACTCCACCACCTCCCTGCACAGCCTGTGCCAGTGCTTGACAGCCCTTTGGGTGAAGAAATTTTTTGTAATAGCCATTCTAAAACTCCCATGGTGCAACTCAAGGCCATTTCCTCTTGTCCTATTGTTACTAGCGAGAAGAAACTGACTCCCATCTCACTACAACCTTCTGTCAGGTAGCTGTAGAGTGATAAGGTGTCCCCTGAGCCTCCTTTTCTCCAGGCTTCACAACCCCAGTTTCCTCAACTTTTCCTCATCAGACTTGTGCTCTAGGCCCCTCACCATCTTTGTTGCCCTTCTCTGGGCCTGCTCGAGCACCTCAGTGTCTCTCCTGTAGTGAGGGCCTCAGAACTGAGCACAGTATTCGAGGTGTAGCCTCACCTGTACCCAGTAGAGGGGATGATCACTGCCCTGGCTTTGTGGCCTTATTTCTGATACAGGCTAGGATGCCATTTTCTTTCTTGGCTGCCTGGGCACAAGGTGTCTCATATTCAGCTGCTCTCAACCAACAACCCCAGGTCCTTTTCCATTGAGCAGCTTTCCAGTCATTCTTGCCCAGGCCTGTAGCATTGCATGGGGTTGTGGTGGCCCAAATGCAGGACCCAGCACTTTGCCTGGTTGAACCTTTTGCAGTTAGCCTCGGCCCATTGATCCAGCCTGTTCTGATCCCTCTGCAGAGCCTTCCTGTCCTCTAGCTGATCAACACTCCCAGCCAATGTAGTGTCATCAATACCCTCATCCAGATCAACCTGTGTTAATAACCTGTGTTATTAAACAGAAGTGGCCCCAGTACTGAGCCCTTGGGAACACCACTTGTGACTGGCCACCAACTGGATTTAACTCCATTCACCACCAGTCTTTGGGCTTGACTGCCCAGACAGATTTTATGCTGAGAACGGTACACCTGTCAAAGCCATAAGCAGCCAGTGTCTCCAGTGGAAATGATGTCAAAGGCTTTACCAAAGCTGATAAGCTCAGTAGAAACTTTTCTGATTCCACTTTAATATCTATGTGAGAAAAGCAGAATGGTCAGAGAATTTTTAGCCTCTTTAATTTTAAAAAGAAATACACAACCAGTATGTAAAGGGAGTGTGGCATAAGATCAAAGGTGTATGTGTAAAATAACCTTTCTAGACCTGCTAAGTGTGGCCATGTTGTAGGCACTGAACTTTATCCAGTTGGCTCAGAAAATGAATCATCTCACGCATGCAAGGTTGAACCTCTGGGTTTTTTTCATTTTGCTTCTTTGTCAAAGTTTTCTTGTCACCAAACATTTCCTTTCCTTTGAATTATTCTTGCAGCACTGTATGCTAAGCAAAATGTGCTGAACAGATGCATGTTTCTTCTAAAATTGCTACAACCGACAATTAAGTACAGGTGTTGAGAGGAAGCAATGTATTACAAGATTCACATGTTGTGTCTGTGTCTGTACACTCCAGATGTCTGAAAAGTTTTGTTTGTTGAAGAGAGCAGAAAAATCAGGATAGAAAAAAGGGAGCTTGCTGCCACCTGCTGTGTTTGAGTTGAGAGTTTTGCCATTGTTTTAATGTTTTAGAAGTATAATTGCTTTCCTGTTTTTTCTCTTATGCCTGTTATATGACAAGTAATCCATAGCTTCCAAGAGATCTGCACAGCAATGAGTAGTCACCATAACAGAGAAAGTCCTGTCTGTTTTGCAGGACGTGCCATGCATGTAGTGGGGCTCCTGATTATTTCCTATTGTTTGTTTCTATCTTTTCTGCAGCCTTTTTGTTTGCACTCACATGGTCCTGAGCAAGGGAGAAAACACAATGTTCTTAAGTACATGAAGGATGCTGTGTTTCTTCCTTCTGAGCTTTTCCCTGTAGCTGCTGAGTCATTTGTAAAGGAGGGGTTAACTGCAGTTCCTTAGGGGAGTCACTGAGGTCAGATCATTTTGGTTGAGTTCCTGTCTCTACCAGTAATGTGAAATGTCAGTGATAGCTTTATAACTGCAAAAATACAGGATCACTTTTAGCTATTTTCATGTACTCAGTAACAATATTGAAGAATCTTCAGTTGTGACCAAAAAGTGGTGAGTGAGCTTGCAGAAAAAGTATCAGAAAGGGAACCCAGAAGTAAACTATTCCAGTACCACCTCTTGCTGAACTTACTTTCACCTGTAGTTGAGACTGAGGCATTGCCTGATAAGAACACTTTGATCCATGGTGGTGTTGCCTGTGCCAGCTGATAGATAGGTTCCTCAGCTTGTTCCTCAGCAGAATGGTTTCTCACCACAGTTTGGGATTTGCTGCCTGGTTGTACTTTACCCTCCTGACCTATGAAAGGGTTAGATATTACTGTTAAAATAATGTTGTTGTTCTCCTCTCCCTCTGCAGGATGAGACTGAAAAGAAGGATGAGAAGGAAAAGAAAAAAGAGCCTGAACCCAACTTCCAGCTTCTAGACAACCCAGCCAGAGTCATGCCTGCTCAGCTCAAAGTTCTCACTATGACAGAGAGCTGCCGATACCAGCCTTTTAAACCAGTAAGTGTCATCTTCCTAGTCCATGTGTTTGACAGTGTTCCCAGGGCTGGGCTTGTGCCAGGACCCAGAAGTTCTGCATGTCCATGAGAGTGCCACTCTCAACGGGTATCGCTGTAATGTCTGACAGAGATTTGCAACTTCACAGTTGTCATACCTGCTTTTTAGTGTCTCTCTCTCCAAATGATCACATGCAATTCTAGTTGTAGGAAAGCCAGAGCTGCTGCAAACCTTTTCACCATGCTAATGCTGCTTTATTTTTCTTTCTTCTTCTACATATGACAAATGCTGTGACATGGAAACCAATTGAACGTACTCTATTAATGACATTGCTGGACACATAAAGACTGAGCCGTGATTTTTACGACAGTGTGAGAAGTCACACAGGCTTGTTGCCAAAGCAGTGAAATACATTACAACTCCTTCTGGGGCTTTATTATCCTTCAGTGGGATTTAACCTAAATGGAAGGGTTTTTCCATTAAACAGATTTCATATTCAGTTATGTCTCACCTTAGAAAAAGTGCTTTTATCTCTGCTTAACACAGAAGAGATAGCATGTGATTGTCAGGTGGATGATGGAAAAGATCTTTTAGCATCAAGCCTAAGGGATAACTAACTTTTATGTGAGGTGCTCAAATATATTGCAGAGCTAACAAGCTTGCTCCTGACCTCAAAATCTCCTGAGTCAAATGCTTCTGGCCTTTATTTTTGTCCAAGAAATAACACCCTGGACTTTTTCCTTTTGCAGGATTATGCACGGGGAAAGTGCATAGAAGAACTAATATTTTTTTCTCAGAAGAACTAATATTTTTTTCCAGGAAAATAGTAATGTTTTTTAAATTGATTTATTGGAATGATACCAGCTCATTGGAATTCTCTGTGCATCATCCCCTTTAGCAAAGTTGTGGAAGGATTTTTTAGTTTCCACCCTTGAAAAAGAGGAGGTGACCCAAGTAATATTTGGATTGGGAAGATCTGTTACGTGATCCAGTAATTGTTGAGTCATGCAGCTGAAATGTGGAGGTCACCTAGCTATTTACTTCCGTTTCGAAAGAAATCAAGTCCTTGTTGAGGGGAGTGCAGATTCCTGCCTTAAACTCCCATAAATAGGTTTTGAAGAGAACAGAATAGTGTGGGGTTTTGCTGGGATTAGGGTGTGTAACCAAGGAGGCTTTTGAAATGGAGCTGTTCCAGACCTTTGCTCTGCTTTGGGGAATGCCAGAGTAAAAGGCCTCTTTTAAATGCTGTTTATAGCCTGGAATCCTGCTGTAATCAAAGCCCTGATTCCAGGCAGGCATGACACAGCACTGCCTCTCTGCACCTTGTGTTTCGGTCATGGAGACACACAAATTTGCTTCAGCCTGCCAGGATGTTTGGGTGTGATCTTTGCAATTAATTTCCTTTTTTTTTTTCTTTATGAGGTTCTGCTAAATAGGATTCCTCAGTTGGTGGAAGCTGGTGATCAGATTATGCTCTGTTTCAGATAGCCTCTTGGGAGGCAGCTACACATAGAGGCTTCACTAAGCTTTGTTGCCCTGAAAAGATGAGCCTTATAAAGCAATTATGGTTCGATTAGTTTACACGTGGAAAGCCCCAGGCTGGGACTGGAGTAAATCTGTGAATCCAGATGCCATTTTCTATTGAACTGAGACTTAGATAGTGGAAATACAAAAGGTGGCCTGGGTAGAGCCTGTGCCATCCCCTTGACAGGCAGGGATCCTGGTGAGTGTCAAATGCTTTGCTCTCTGGAACTCATTGATGCTGAGGTGTTTCATATGGCCTACTGTCCCAGTTTTGGCTGGGATAGAGTTAATTTTCTTCCTAGTAGCTGGTACAATGCTGTGTTTTGGCCTTAGTTTGAGAATTATGTTGATAACACACCGGTGTTTTAGTTGTTGCTAAGTAATGCTTACCCTGATGAAGAACTTTTCAGTCTTTCATGCTCTGCCAGTGAGGAGGGGCACAAGAAACTGGGAGGAAGTAAGAGACAGGACAGCTGACCTGCACTATAGATCATCATGTTAGGTATATAAACCAGGGAGAGTTGGCCAGAAGGGGCCGGTTGCTGCTCAGGGATGAGCTGGGTATCAGTCAGTGGGTGGTGAGCGATTGTATCGTGCATCACTGTTGTTTGTTGGTTTGGGTTTTTTTTGTTTTATCTCTCTCTTTTTGTTGTTTCCTTTTTTTATTGTTATTAGTAGTAGTAGTATACCTTATTTTAATTTTTAAACTGTTCTTATCTCAACCCATGGGTTCTATCTTTTCTTCAGTTCTCCTCCCCATCCCACTGGGGGCAGGGGTAATTGAGCAAGCAGCTGCATGGTACTTAGTTGCCAGCTGGGCTCAAACCACAACACCAAGGATAAATGCTGTGGCCATGAACACTCCATCATGAGGTAGAGACAAGCAGCGCTAATGCACGCTGTGTCTTGCAGCTTTCCATTGGAGGCATCATCATTCTGAAGGACACCAGTGAGGATATGGAGGAGCTGGTTGAACCTGTGGCAGCTCACGGTCCGAAGATTGAGGAAGAGGAGCAGGAGCCTGAACCACCAGAACCCTTTGAGTACATTGATGATTAAGACCTGAGGTACAGTGTATTGTGCAGAGTCACCTTTATTAGTCCCAGTGAAGGAAAAGCCTCTTTGGATCAACTTAAGCAATTGCTAACACCTAGCACTCTTGTTTTAGCCTTTGACAGCTTCTGCGCCAGGTTCAGAAATGTGCTTTTATCTTGATTTGTAGAGTTTGGCAGCAATAAAAGAGAAATACACTCTTCTGGGTCATGCCTGACCTGGTTGTACTGGATCTGGTCTCTAATCTCGCAGTTCTGGCTGCTCTTGGGTAGAGCCTTGCCGGGTAGAGTTAGAGCTGTGCATGGGTTTACAGGTAACAGTTGTGCTAGGGATAATCAGCTCAAGAAAATGATCCCAGAGGGCTGTGTGTTTTGTGTAACAAAGCTGTTATCTACTCAGTGTGGCAGGACTGGTTGAAAGTGAACTACCAGTCCCCTTTCTGGGGTTGTCTGGTTTTGTTTTCTCAGCAGTTCTTAGAAGAATTTAAAGACACTCCGGTCATGGGCTCTGTGGTGCCCTCTAAACCTGACTCATAGATCTGTTCCAGGCAGTGAATGGTGTGGTTCTCAGGTTCCTTGGTTAAAGTGCCTGAACTGGTGTGCAAGTTTCTCACGGAGAGGCAGAAACCCAGTTGCTTTATTTCCAAATATGGGCTGGCATGTCCCAGTGTTCCCAAGAGTAGAGATTATACACTTGAATTGGTGGATGAGCAGGAAAACAAACTTCTTGTTAAAAACTGTAAATGTTGCATCAGTGGCAGGCTCGGGTGAGTGTATGGGGCCAACCACAAGAAGCCTTAGTTAAATCCATTTGCTTTTCTGGTTTCTCTTTCCCCCTCCTCCAGGATCATGTCCTCTAAAGAAGACACTATGCTTGATATCAGAAAGACAGACATGAAGACCTTCCTATCAAGATCTGCTGTTCAGTGCATGCAGCCCCAATCTGTGCTGAGCTAAAACTGATAGTCCGTGTTTTATGGCTGAAGAACAGATATATGCTATTTAGTGTACTCTTTCACAAAACCTTGTTTTCAAATAAATATATTAAAAATTCTCGACAGAAAACTTGCTGCTTTGAAAAAAAAAAGCCTGACAGCCTTCTGTTCTGCTGACCCCAAAACTAGACTCGAGTTGGGCATCTTCCTCCAGCAAAGCTTAACTGACTCTGTTCTTCTGTAGGGTTAGGATCTGTGCAGATCTCTACTTTCTTGAGCACTCACATAGGCTAGGCAAGGTCACCAACTCTGGTCTGGCCCAGCCATAGCACTGCTGCTACAGAGAGGGCAGGTCTCTACTTGACAGCAGCTATCCAGATGAGGTCTGCATCCAAATTACCTTTGTGATACTAACTTTGCACTGATTTTCCCCCTTGTTCATCCTGGTATTCATGTGATGGTGTGGGGCTGACAGAAGGGCTGTCAGATGGGGAAATGGGGCTATATTTCTCTTTGTTTCACAGACTCCCTTTTCTTTGTCTGGTGTGCTTTCATCAAATATGAACATAATGGCTCATGTGAGCACAGCTAGAAAACATTACAAGCCTAGATGATGTGAATCCGAACATGCAGGTTGTTACACTGATGTGCATCGTTAGCCAAGGGGGATTTACAGTCAGGGGTATGGAATGAGCAGCAGTCAGAAGGAAGGAATGCTGCTCCACCATTCGCTGTGCAATCAGCACTTCACTTCAAAGGATGCACACCAGCGAGCCGAGCCTGCAGCCGTGGTCAGCTGTAAGCCAAATGCTGGACGAAGCTCCATCAGTTGAAACAGCATTTAAACAGAATGAGGGGCTTATTGTATGTATGTTGGGAATATTTTGCTCCATGTGAACACGCCACAGGCTCATGTGCTTCAGTAATAATGGAAGACAAATCTTGCATGTGGAGCCCGGGAGCTTTTCCAGCTGATAGTTTATTTTGGCGAATGTTACTATAGCAATAGAATAGTCCACTATTGTTCTCTGAAAAACTTAAGCAATACAGAGCAGAGGTATGGGGCCAAAAGCCAATTTTGAGTCTTAGGCTTCAATCAGAAGTCCCTGAAGTTGAAATGTCTCAGTAAGGGTCCAGATCTGTTCTCCAGTAGAGCAGAGCCAAGAATGAACCTGCAGACAATGTTACTGCCAGTAAAACTGGAAACAAAGAGGAGATCACTGCTTCAATCCCATGGACATTCAAAGTGAGACCTGGTATTGTGGTGCAAGAAATGAAACTGGATGAATGTACATTGTGTAAGTCTTTCAGGTGCTGTAATAACCTTCCTTCTGAATGGGTACCTGGATCCCTTAACTCCTGCTCATTCTACTGATACCAGCTGGTGTGGTATGTGGAGTTTTTCAGGTAATTTGTTAGTAATGCCTTCTGTCTTCTTACAAAATACTGTGTAGGGGGGAGGACATTGGGGAGAGAAAATACCCTCATTTCAGGTCACTCAGCAGCCTGCCAGTTATCGCTGGGAGATCCCTAGAGTCTGATCAGAAATGCTGGGAATAGCTGGCTCAGAAGGACCTAAAGTCCTGTATTGGTGCCTTGGCCAAGCTATGAACAGTCTGCTTCTATTCAAAGGACCTTTTGCTGAGCCTTTGATACTAGAACAGACGTTTTCAGAGTAGCCAGTGTATTCCTGGTGCTTGCTACAGGTTTAGTTCTGTGTGGCTGTGTAAATCTGTATGCACAGAGCAGTGCTCACTGAGCTGTGCACTGCCTGGGGCACCATCCAGAAAGCTTAATTCTTCTGCTAAATGATTTTCTTGTCCGTGTAAGATCACTCCTGCCTCTGCAATGATGTTTCCCAGAGCGCCCTTGGCACAAACAAACGTAGAAACCTCACATGGCCCCAGACTGATTTTTGAGCTGCTGCTCTGAAGCCAGGCACTAAGGTTACACTTGGGCAGTTGCATTTTTAGAGGAGCTTTTGATGCCTGTGAAAGAAAAAGGCCATGTGTGCCAGGCTGGGGACACCAGGAGGGACATCTGGGAGTTGTCCTCACTTCCCCGCCTCTGCCGCTCGCTGCGTTTCCCTCTAGAAATGTTCTGAAGATACAGCAGAAAACCCCTAGAAAGATAAGAAAAAATTCTAGAGGGTGGCCAGGAAACCTCCGGAAATCTGGAAAGGTGCTGGAAAACCTCTGAGAAGGCTCTGGAAAACTGCCTGGGGGCTGGATCCTCCCCCCATGCTAAGACATCTGACCAGTTTCCCTGGGGACAGATGGGGCCAGGGACTGCAAGACCACCTCATTGCTGTGCTTGAGGGATGGAGGTCACTGCTGGCTGTTTGTTCTGCAGTTTGGAGGATGCATGGTGGGAGCCTGGAAAGCTATGGTACTGCTTTAGACAATGTCATTTAGCCCCAGTGACTCATGAGTGCTGATTTCTTCAGAAGTGCTGCCTTCCTGGGCCTGCCTGGGGATGCTGCAGAGGGACCCACCCTTGGGCTGTTTGCCAGGGGCTAATTGGACCTAATGCTCCGGGGTTTGCCAGAGGAGCAGGAGAGGCTCAGGTGGCAGGAAGCATGCTTTTGTCCCTCCTGAATAATGGGCCTCATCCCCCTTAACCCTGGGGAGAAATAAGTCACTCCAAAAGCATGCTGCTTCTGTCAGATCCCAGAGTCCCTCCAGGAGGCCCTGGACATGCCCTCAGTCTCCCCTTTCCACTCATTAACTTGGGTACAAGCCTCTTGCTTGGCACTGTGCTGGGGACCAAAGGAGAGGTATGTTGGAGGTAAAGCTCCCAGGGCAAGGGATCTTTGAGGAGGGAGACAACAGGCCCCATTGCTCCTTTGCCCCAGCAGGCACTCGGTAGGTCTCATCCTCCCACCACTCCCCATTAAAACAGTGCCACCATCCCTATCCCTCCCTTTCTTTCCAGGGCCAACTTGCTCTTCCCAGTTCAACACAAAGGTTGGGCACTGCTGATAATGATGATGATGACACTGACCATTTATCTCCCTGTATTCTGGAGGCTGGAACATCCCCCAACTTTACCCCTGCCAGACCCCAGCCTGCCCCAGTGCCTCCCTTGCCTGCTGCTCCCAGTGCTGGTGTCAGGTTGGTTTTTTAGCCCACCTTATCCCTGCACTAGTAGCAGGATGAGGGAGATGGGGAGCACAGACACTGCAGGACTGTGCAAGGCTTGTGTTTACTTGCATCCTCTGATGGGACCAGTGGGCCCCTGTGGGTGCTGATCTTTCCCCAGCGTGACTTCACATGGGAGCACGAGTCTTTGCTTCCTCAGTGAAGATAACTGGTACTGGCAGACCTGGTTCAATGTGTTTCTCCAGCACTGGTGTGACTGAGCTGGCCCTTGCTCTGTGTCTTGGGAGGAGAAGCTGTGCCAGCCTCTGCTGCTGGTCTCCAGCTCAGGTCTGGCTTCACTCAGTCTCTGAAGTTCTGTTCTGTGTGGGCAAATGGTCCAGCTGTCATCGGCTCAGATCAGGAGTTTTGTTGTGAGGTCTGTACTCCAGTTCCTGGCACTGGCTGCACAACCAAAGCTCTGGTTTTGCTCAGAAGGACTGTGCAGATGTTCAGGTGAGCCATCCGTGTCTCCTCCATCAGGGGAGAATTAGCACTGCAGAGAGGTAATTCAAGGCCAATCCTGTTTCTGCCCAAATCCACTGGAGATTAGCTAATCAGAGGTTCTAAAGACCATAACCGCTGATGTCCAAGCCCTGTGCACTTGGTCTGATGGACGCTGCTGCCTGACAGCCCTGTGCATGTGTGAGTTTAAGCAACATGT
Organism: Psilopsiagon aurifrons; assembly: GCA_025447955.1. Lineage (NCBI taxonomy): Eukaryota > Metazoa > Chordata > Aves > Psittaciformes > Psittacidae > Psilopsiagon > Psilopsiagon aurifrons. Next base: position 2,627 of record JAOEHY010034119.1, on the reverse strand, counting down.
ATACCTGGGCTTTTTTCTGTGTGTTTGCAAAGCATATGCAGAAAATAGATAGTGAAGAGTCTACACTGTAAGGGTCCAGATGAGGCAGGTCCTGGTGAGCATGGGGAGACACCCTATGGCTTGCTGAACACCGCCTTGGTGCAAGGCTGGTCAAGGGGAAGTGTAGTCATTTGGTGGCAGCAGTGTTCCTGGCAAAGGATATAATTAGCTGCTCTGGTGAGCTAGGGAACAATCGCTGCACAGGCAAGGTTAATTACCAGCAGAAATTATGGGGACATTGTTCCTCCAAAGATAACCTGCAAAAGATGAAGCACGGGACAAATTTTTCCCCTTCAGGGTGAAGGAAAAAGACCTGAAATATTGGTGCAGTGTCTTTGTTCTTAGCTTTAGGCTGTCTCTCCCCTTTAATTGTTTTCTTCATTCTGTGTCAGTGAGAACCAAGTGATTAACTTTTTGTTTCCCCCCTAGTGTCCTCCCAGAGGAGAAGCTGAGATGTGTTCTGTAGAGCTGGGCAAATTCTGTTTACTTTAACTTCACACAGAGATCTTTTTTATTTTTAGTTTAAGCATGAAATCAGAGGTTTGGGGATGAAAAAGAAGCAGCTGAAAATAATTTGCTGGAAACATCTACATTGGACAGCACAGTTCATGGGCTCATTCGCAGATGAAACCTGCTGCTTGTTTCCCTTGCATGCCCAGAGGTTTTATGATTTGTCTCCAGGTGATTGGGTGGTGGCCATTGCTCTGTGCCAGTGGCAGCACCAAAGCTGTGCCCCTGCGATGAAGGCAGTGAGGCTCACTGGCACTGGGACTGTTTCTACTGATGCTGAAGCTCTCTGTCCTGCTGTTTCTGTGCACCCAGTCTCCCAGACTGTTTTCAACATAATGTTTTTTTTCAGTGGAGTTTCTGTAGCTATTCACTGTAGCAGCCCCCTGGGCTTAATGACCCATGCCTCTAGTGAGCACATGCCAGAAAGCCCTGCTGAGCCCTTTTTGGGCCCAGGGCACTGAGCTGCCCTCATTCCCCATGGAGGCACCCCCAGCCCTGCAAAGGCAGTTGATCAGTCTCTCCTGGTTGTCAGCTCTGTCCCTGTAAAGATCTCTGAAGAATGATCTCTGCCACAGCTGAAAAGGTGCCATGGGCTGATCTGTTGTGAGCCTCCTTCACCATTTCGCAATGGAGCAGAAATGAGCATTTTGGGGACTCATCAGGCAGTCCTCCTTCTTCCCTACTTTGCAGTGAGCAGGTCAAGAGGCTTCTGGATCTCAAGGAGAGCTGAGTTCACCGTTGCCTACTTCGTGCATCCCATGGCACGAAATCAAAGTCTCCATTGTGCCTCTCCCTGGTCAGGGACTTTGATTACAGGAAATTACTGAAGAAAGGGCTGTGTATAAATACTGGCATGGACTGACAGCATCCTTCTGGGGAGAGGTGGGGAGAGGTGAAACTTGAGGCTTGGCAGCAGTTAAACAAGCCCCATCCACGGGAGACAAGAGTGGCTTTATGATAGCCTGAAACTGGAGAGAGCACAGAGGTTTTGCAATTCCGTTGCACTGGTTTTCGTTGCAGAGGGCCCTGGGGAAGCACTGCTTTGTAATTCAGTATGAGAGCCACGTCTGAACTACCGGGCAAGTGCTCTGCCTGAGTGCAGGACATTAGTCCAAGCAAATCCCTGTTTCGCAGCCATTTCCAGTAGGAGGCAGTCCATGCTCCAACCCAATCAACAATTATGTGTCATCAACTAAAAACTGAAATGACTCTTATTTATTCATTTATTTATTGCTCCTTCAAAGTATTCACTGAAAACCCAAACCAAAATCTTTTTTTGCAATTAAAAGCTGAAGTTTTACTGCAAAAATGACAGGATGTTAAAGCTTCAAGAAGTGTTTCTCTCTTGCCTGCTTGCTTTTAGTTTTAATGCAGCCACTTGGAAAAGCTTCTGCGAGAAGATGTTTCCTGTAAAACTTTCCAGTTGGGCACAGAGAATGGCCTTCTGTCTTTTTAACCCAGCAAAAGAGCACAATCCAGTCCGGGACCTGCAGAGGAGTGTGGTCTTCACTGGGATTTCAGGAATCTGCTCTTCTGTCCCTTTGCCCTTGCCTGTTGTGATGTGCTTGCTGGGAGTGTGGAAGAAGAAGAAAGCCTGAAGAAAACATGTGAGGTTTCTCCAGTTTTGCTGAGGAAGCTCCTCCCCTCGCAGGATTTCTGTAACTGAGAACATCTCCCAGGTACACTGAGTTAGGGAATGAGATGTTCTTAAGGGCCTCCGGCAAAGACAGAGGTGATAGATGAAGTGGCCTGTTTCTGGCACCTTTTCACCCATCACATGAAACGCAAGTAAGTAAAAACTGGGCAGTTTGGCCCAACTCTGGCTCAAACAATTGCTCTGCCCCTTATCGGGACAAACATAACTTGAAGAAGCAAAGCACGGGAGAGGGCATAGATTTGTCAAAGCTGCCTCTGCCCTTCTGTCATGGTTTAAGCCATAACTCATGCAGTTCGCTCACTCACTCCCCCCTCTTTCTTCCTCCTGCTCCAGCAGGGATGGGAAGGAGAATCAAAAGAATGTAACTCCCATGGGTTGAGATAAGAACAGTCCAGTAACTGAGGTATAACACAAACCACTG
>JAOEHY010034118.1:72205-120349 GCA_025447955.1 Psilopsiagon aurifrons | reverse complement strand
GGTGCTTGGTGACAGCCAGCATGGCTTCACTAAGGGGAAATCCTGCCTGACCAATCTGGTGGCCTTCTATGATGGGATATGGAACTGATGGACAGGGGTAGAGCAGTTGATGTCATCTACCTGGACTCGTGCAAAGTGTTTGATACTGTCTCACATGACATCCTTGTCTCTAAGTTGGAGAGACATTTGGCAGGTGGACCACTCAGTGGATAAAGATCTGGCTGGATGGCCACACGCAAAGAGTCAATGGCTCAATATCCAGCTGGAGACCAGTAGCGAGTGGTGACCCTCAGGGATCGGTGTTGGGATCGGTCTTGTTCAACATCTTTGCCGCTTACATGGACAGTGGGATTAAGTGCGCCCTCAGCAAGTTTGCTGATGACACCAAGCTGTGTGTTTCGGTTGATATGCTGGAGGGAAGGAATGCCATCCAGAGGGACTTTGTCACGCTTGTGAGGTGGGCTGATGCTAATCTGATGAAATTTAACCATGCCATGTGCAAGATCCTACACCTGGGTGACAGCAATCCCAGGCACAGCTACGGGTTGGGCAGAGAAGAGATTGAGAGCAGCCCTGAGGAGTAGGACTTGGGGGTGCTGGTTGATAGGAAAATTAACATGAGCTGGCAGTGTGTGCTTGCAGGCCAGAAAGCCAACTGTATCCTGGGCTGCATCAAAAGAAGTGTGACCAGCAGGTCGAGGGAGTTGATCCTGTCCCTCTACTCTGCTCTCGGGAGATGTCACTTGGAGTATTGTGTGCAGTTCTGGTGTCCTCAACATAAAAAGGACATGCAACTGTTGGGACAAGTCCAGAGGAGGGCCACGAGGATGATCAGGGGACTGGAGCACTTCCTGTATGAAGATGGGATGAGAAAGTTGGGGCTGTTCAGCCTGGAGAAGAGAAGGCTGCATGGAGACCTCATAGCAGCCTTTCAGCATCTGAAGGGGAGCCATAGGGATGGTGGTGAGGGACTCTTCATTAGGGACTGTAGTGTTAGGAGAAGGGGTAATGAGTTCCAACTTAAACAGGGGAAGTTTAGATTGGATATGAGGAAGAAATTCTTTACTGTGAGGGTGTTGAGGCATTGGAATGGGTTGCTCAGGGAAGTTGTGAATGCTCCATTGCTGGCGGTGTTTAAGGCCGGGTTGGACATAGCAGTGGGTGATATGGTTTAGTGGGAGGTGTCCCTGCCCCTGGCAGGGGGGTTGGAGCTGGCTGATCTTGAGATCCTTTCCAACCCTAACTATTCTATGATTCTATGATTCTCAGTGAATAATTTCATATTTATGGAAAAAAATCCTTACCTTTGTTTCAGTAAGACCTGGGTCAGGCTTCATACCTGCATTTGTAGGGTCAGATACAGAATAATGGCTAATTAAAACCGGTGTTCCTAACAGCTGCTTCATGCCCTGTTCAGAAAGTAATACTTATCTGGTGAATCATGGAAGTGCAGTACATTACAGCTGGCTTTCTGACTAGTTTAGGACTTGTCAGCTCAAACATAGTCTCAAACGTGATATCAGAGCATGCTGTACTATGAAGACCTGGAGAAGGATTCACAGGAAGACAGAAGAAGTTGGAAGTCGATCGTATTTAAAGCTGAGTTGTTACAGTAAAGTGGAAGATATTCAGTCCCTGGCCCACTCTTTGCAGTGGAGTGTATTTAAGTGAGAAATGCCAGATGAGTGTTTGAGTGCCAGAATCAAAAGAATTTACTTTGTAAATATTGTAGGTGAGCAAGAACTTGTAGGTGAGCAAGAACTAATCAGAAAGCAAAGCTATTTCTGAACTGTGATTGCTTTTTCAGTGTTTCAATTACTTGTTAATGGAGGTTGGGGCAGGCTGGTGTTGGTTCATATGCCTTTTTACCATACTTGTGTTACAGAGGAGGCATGCCCTACATCTGCAAAGGAGAGTAATGGGGTTAGTGTAAGCAAAATTCCTCTTGCAGTCAAATTTATTTCAAATAAACCAATAAACTAGATATATAGCATTTATAACCTCAAGTTACTTGTGTTTTATGTTTAGCATTTATGCATATATCCTAAGTAAGTTGCTAAAATCTCTATTTCAAATTCGTAGGAATAAAAATTAGCCAGACAGACCAAGTTTGTTTCTGTTGATCATGATAAATCTATCTTTCAGTAAGCCCTCTGGTAGAGCTGGGGATAATCCATTAACTCTACACTTTTCTGAACATCTGAAGTCCTGAAATGACTGAAATTTGAAAAATGAACAAAAGGAACCATGTAACTAATATTCTGCATGAACCTTAAAACCATTATATATGCTAGTATATCAAACGAAGGTACTTACCTCCAGTGCTATGTTCACTTTTGGTTATCCTACCTTAAAAATGGATGTAGCAAGAAAAGTGCTAGAGAAGGACAGCAAAAAGAAAAGATTTCATATAAAAAGAGATTACAACAATTATACCTATTTAGCTGAGAAAGGAGATAGATGAAAAGAGACATCATGGAGAGATATGAAATAATGCATGGAGAGATATGAAATAATGAAGTATAATAAAATTGTGCTAATACTAAAAATTAACCTCTTAGCCTTTTTCTTCAATTTTGATTTTAAAAAGCAACTCTCTTAATGCTATTAATGCAAAATGATAGCCATTTTCTCTCTCTAGAAGGACCTAGATGTTAGCAGTGGGTGTATTCGTCAATATATCTGTATATAGGAGGACATATGGGCAAAAAGTTTTTCATATAGTATTGGAATTTGCCATTATATTTATATTCATAACATAAAGGTCTGTCTGCAGTTTAAAGGAATTGGTGTCTCACTTGGGGAATTGCAACACAAAACTCCTCTGCCTAATACAAATCTTTCAAAATTTCTGTAATACTTCCATGCTCACTGTATGTTTTCAAGTTTTTATACTTCCTATACACTATTTCTGGGAGCAGATACAGGTTAAAATCCTACTTGGTTCTTAACTTTCACCAAGAAATATGAATGGAAATTATAAATGTATATAAGAGGTGACTTGCACAAAAATCAATTAACTATGAGAGTTAATGGGCTTGCTCACTTGGTTCCATGATTTTTTGCTTATATTCTGTCCTTAATGCTTTAGGAAGAAGTTATTGGGATAGAATGGCTCTCAGTAATTGTGCAGATTTGAAAACCACAGAGAGCATAATTGCATGTGGGCCAAAATAATAGTTTAAAAAAGCAGTCATTGTGTCCATTTTAGAACAAAATGCAGCACTCAGATGAACAAGAGTGCTAACAAGAATGAAAAAAAAACCCTGAAGCTGCATCACTTTTATGTGAGAAATCATCTGCATATTCTTTTCCCAAAAATTGACAGTACATTTTCTAGATAGAATACATGTTCTGCATTGAAAACCTTGAATGTTCAAACCTTTGTTGGTTTTTTTTTTTTTTTCTTTACAACTGGAAAACCACCAAATATATGTAACAACTGTTTCTTGAGAGATTTTCTCTAATTTTGGGAAAGCCTTTTCTTCACTAGCTTTGTTAGAATTAGTCTGGCTAGAATAGCTTCTGTGTGGTGAATGAGTTCAAAAGAAATACATGTACTGGAAATTAGTATCTTAATCTAACTCAAAAGAGCAAAATATTACATGTGGTAGGTAATCTTACATCATAGATCTTTGTTTGGATAGCATCCAGACATGTTGCTAGTATTATCTTAAGTATGTTCTTGATAAGTGCTAATACTGATAACTATGCCTCTCAAAAGAGAGATACATCGATGTGAACAGTTTTTTCCAGTATGCCTGTCAATTGAAGGAGACTTACCAACCCTTTTTTATCTGACCTTTTAAAGTAGCAAGGTGGGCAATAACCGTTAACTGATCAAATATGAGAAATGTCAGGTGTAGAATAATCACTGACAAGGAAATATTTCATCTCTTTAAGCTCATGAACAATCACTGAAAAACCTTGGACCCTATTAAGGATACTTTTTTTCTCTTGCAAATATTCAATAATGGTATGATGGGTTGCCTTATGAAGCATTACTCTACAAAGCTAAATTTGAAGATAAAAAGAGATCAAACAGGCTAAAGTCTGGTATAATACTGAGAAATTCATCATTGTTGCTTACCCAGATATTCTCATTTTCATCACACAGTGCCAGGTCTCATTTTGTAATGCATTTAATAATTCTAACAAACCACTTATCTACTTTTCTTTAACAGGTACTGCATAATCACTCTCAGATCATCGTGTGTCACTGTAGATTGGTCTCCCTTCTGTTAATCCAAATAATTGAAGTTAATAGTGAATTAAAAAAAATTAAAATAGAGTGCTTTGCAGTAAAAGCATCATACATACTGCAATCTTTGATTAGACAGACAGGGTATTTATTTCATAAGAATTTGCTTGTAAAGAGAAACATGATGTGGAGTCAAGATCAAAAGTCACTGTGTAGGCTGGGGGGGGGTGGGGCATGGTTCCCTTTTGTCAGGATTACTTTGTAGTGTTTTACACTGTCAAAGGCTAGTGATGTCTGTGCACATACTCTTTATGATAGACTGCAAAAAGTTCTGATGATCAGAATCATCACACTGCTACTTGCCTAGGACACTCTGGGGCAGAGAAAACTCTGCCCTGTACCTATACTTATACCTATACCTAAAATCTTCAGAGTGTACTGGATAAATATGACTTCTACTGCTCTTAGAGACAGCCAGTACATCAGTTATGCTATAAAAATAGAAGCAATCTCTATGCTAGTCTGGAATTCCTGCCCATGCGTAGCCTTTAGGATTTGACTGTATTGAGTCTTTAATGTCTGTTTATAATATTTTTAAAAGTTTATATTGTGTAGTAAAAGCTAATTAAAACTTAGGCCTTCTTCATAGACTCTGTCTCCAGCTGTTTTCTTTAAAGCAGCTGGGAAACTTCCATAAATAGTCCACTGAAGATCAACCATGACAAACACAGACTCTTGAGGCAGGAGGTGTCATTCCAGTGTACAAAGTTCAGTATTAACAACTAACCTGCTAACAGAGAGAGGGATTATGTCAGTATCTGTGAGGGGGGTACTTAGACGTGAGAGACACAGACTCAAGCCCCTGTGGGATTTTGCTGCCTCTGCATTTTTGGAGGAGCTTTTAGGCTGCAGTAGATTCTGCAGTGGTTGTTTCAACATTCAGCATTGGGAATGTAAAACTAGGCTGCAAAGATCTTTGATTTTCTTGATGTGGGTATTTAAAAGTAGAGGAATGTGACACAAAAGGAATCCACAGGAAAGAAAACTTTGTAAATGTTTTGCAAGAATTTAAACTGACCCCAGAGAAAACACCTCTAAAGTATAAACTCCCGGACTTCCCTGTCATATTTGGTTAAGGTTGCCCATCAACATTCTGGCACTATTTTCATAATCTGTAAGTGTAAACTTGGCACAGCTGTGGATCAGGATCACTGTGCACTTAAAATACGATAGTGAAAATTCAAACTGATTCTGCATTCCACACAGAAAACAAGGGCCTTGCCAGAAGCAATATAAACTAAAGGCCTTTGGGGTACCAGTTGAGGTTCAGGTTTGGCACCAGAAAGACCAGAGCAGAGGGCAGTAAAAATGAGCAGTAACTTGAGGATACTTTAATAACAGCTGCTCTGTTTTCTTTCTTAGTGCACTTTTATTTGCACTTTTGTCGTTTCATCTTGATGACATGGCTATTATTTTATAGCAGTTTCAAGCAGTTAATTAATGAACTGCACACATGTGACATGACACCGCCTTGCCCAATTATCTCTGGCATCTATTTTTATGGTACGAAGCACTGCTGCTTTGTGAATTATTTTAGATTTTAAATTGGCTCTGGAAGCTGCTATTTTAATAGCCAAAACAATACAAGAGCAGTGCTTGATGGCTGACATACAGTAATGACAAATTTCCATGCATGATCTCATGAAATCCATCAAAGGACTTGGAGATGTTTGATTATGTTCTCTGTTCTTCAGATGTAAATATGTATCCACCTTATGAATTCCTGTAAAACCAGATTGCCATGTTGCTGACAACCTGTAAATGACTGAGCAATACAGCATTAAGAAAAGAATGTGTAAAACAATTTTTGACTGATTTTTTACATGATCTACACATCAAAAATTTGATGTGTACCTACTGGAAATTAAGTAAAAACTTTTAAGGCCAAGTTGTTTCTGGCGCCATATTTTCAACCTTGTAAAGGCAAATGCACAATACCTAAGGGGAGCTTGGGCAGAGATCGTACCCTGATATCCCCCATCCCTATTCCGCAAGGGACAACTGGAGGGACAAAGAAAGTGTAGGTAAACTCTTCTATCTTTGCTTCTCCATTGCATCATATCCTGGGTTCAGCAGTAGCAGTCATTTTTCTCCTTCTTAGTGGCTCGTGCAGTGCTGCGTTTTTGATTTTCTGCCTGGGAACAACCCTGATAACACTGATGTTTTTAGTTGTTATTAAGTAATGTTTACTCTGATCAAGGACTTTCTGACTCTTATGCTCTGCCAGGGAGGAGGGAAAGCCTGGATGAAGCAGGACACCTGACCCAACCTAATTGAAGAGGCTAGTCATGCCCACTATATAAACTGGGAGCAGGGACCCAGAAGGGCTAGATCACTTCTCAGGTCAGGCTGGGTATTGGTTGGCAGGTGGTGGGCAGTTGTATTCTCTTGCCTTGTTAATTCCCTTATCATTATTATAACTGGTGGTAGCAGTAGTGGTTTGTGTTATACCTTAGTTACTGGGCTGTCTTTATCTCAACCCATGGGAGTTGCATTCTTTCGATTCTTCTTCCCATCCCTCTGGGAGTGGTGGGAGCAGATGGGGGAGTGAGTGAGCTGCTGCATGGTTAACCACGACGCATCCAAAGTGAGCTGTAATGTGGTGTGCCCTCTAAAACTGAAAAATCTCAGTATTTTATTGTATGAGTCATTGTGCCTTAGTCATTACACAAGACTATACTGCCCCATCAGGCTCATATACAAACCCAAAGCGTGCTCCTTTTTTGGACCTGAAATAGTTTTGAAATTCACCCTACATCTCATTGAAACACTGCTTTTTCTGGATGTCTTCCTTCAGGATTGCACAAGTTACAGCCAAAACCCTTCCTCCAAAATAAATCTGTAGCAGAAACTTCAGCCTGCTTTGGTAAAGGCCTGCTTGAAAAAATTTCCAAGGGTTTTGAACATCTGGCCAAAGGAAAACACTTTCAACGTGTTCCATACTTGTTCAACCAGAATAAACCCTCATTTTCAAAATACTTATATCAATGAAACACATCACCTAAATCTTATTATTTTTATATGCTACATTACAAATAAATCAGTCACTTGCTATAAATACTTATAGAAAAGTTTTTTCATCTAAACTTGATGAAAATATTTTCCCCCAATTAAATGCATTTTAATTTTGATAAAGAAGTAGAAACCTTGTTCCTGCAACTTGAGTCTAGAAGCTGAGATTTATGCTTTAAAAATTAATTTCAGATATGTACACAAATTGCCAATTATGTGTAAGAATGGAAGTACGTTATAGCCAAAGAATGAATTCTTCTCTTTGTATAAAAGGCAGAGGAAATGTTCTCTCTTAGAAATGTCTCTTTCATGCACAAATATACACATTTGTTAGAATGCTTTCATGTACAAAAGATTCTGAGATAGAAATAAATGAAAATTTTCAGTTTAGGATGTGATACTTTAATAGGAATTTCTTATTGTAATATGATTCTATGTTGAATATGTTGATGTAGAATAAAATGCAATATGATATATGCAAACATCTATTCATTAAAACTAGTAATAGGTAGAGAAAAACTTCTGTAGACTGACAGTTGTTTCAAACTCATTTTGGATAAGAAGCCAGTAGTTCAGGTGCATTCCCTAGCCTTTTAAAATTTCCCCCATATAACAGGAGCTTCTTAATTCATATCCATTAGCTTACAAAGACATTTTTCCCAGGCCAATGACAGTCCCTCACTGTCTCTTTCAATTTCACCAGACTTTTATGATGTACTGTTATCATTTTCTTTCCTTTTTAGGCTTTTTTTTTTTACAGTTCCCATTACTGTAGTATCTGAGGAGCTTATATTCTCCACTGTACTCATCCTTACAATACCCAAGTGTAACTGCATGAGAAGCAAAGGAAGTGCCATTATCTCCATTTTACAGCACAATAATTAAAAAAAAAAAAATAGAAAAAAAGAAAAAAAAAGTAAGACTCGGACCCACACCTGTAACGGCATTTAGGCTCCTTAATTCTCTTTGAAATCAGCACGAGTTTGAAGCCTAAATAGAACTGTGACTCTGATAGAGGTTGGACTGGAACAATATTTAAGCTATGACCTGCTCATAAAAACATCCTTTCCTATAGCATTAATTATTTAAAACACATGCTTTCTGTTCCCTTTTTATATTTGCCTATCACTCATAAACAAATTCCGTGAAGGTGTTTCTCACCCACTATCTTATATATATGTGAGTATCTTCTGAACTATAGTTTTTTCTTTTCAATATTTTGTGTGCCTCATACTGTAAAAGAATTTGGGATGCATGAAGTGATAAACTAAATTAAAACAGTGGAGAAAATTAGCTATGGGAACTCCAGAGTACTGCCAGAAAGTTCTACTTTGAATTATTCTTTGTGGGGAGGGATCTTGAAAGTTTAGTAGCAGGGCAGCAATAACTCCTGAAGTTCAGAAAAATTGACACTGGTGTGGAAATCATAGAGATGTGAAACAGAGAAGAGAAATCACTAGGAAAAACACTGCAGTACAATTCACAGTACTTTATATAGGTCCCCTCTCTAGCTATCACTTGATTTTGAAAAAGGCTTTAAATTAATATTTTATGAAATTTACTTCATGCCAAATGAGAAGGAAGACAAAAGCTAGAAGTTTGCATACTGACCAGAATAAAAGGATAGTGAAGCTTTCAAATAAGAGCATTTTCAAATTATTCTATATTCCTAAACAATGGGTTACAGTGCAATATTTCAGTACAAGGCAAATTACGGTATTCTTCACAGAATCCTTTGAGAAGAAATACACACATGCATGACTTTAAGTGCTTAGGAAAAAAAAAAATCAGACTTTTTTCATAGTTGTGTTTGTAATGCAACTGTTTTAAAATAGCAGAAATAATGCACAGCACAGACGCATCACATCTGCTCAGGCATCTCTGCTTTTCAGTGTGTTAAAAGCAATTCATATGTTCTAAATTATGACCTACTGTTGTGCTTGGAGTCATTTGAACAGGCCCTCAGGTACCTAAAAGTAAGAAGGCCTTAGAGATTTGGGGTTTAATTTCATATTATACTTAGCCTTACCACAGAGTTGTGTGGCGTTTTATTATTTTTATTTTATTTTATTTTTGTTTTTCTAAGAGACTTAGAATATTTTGTTGTTATTTGCTTTACCATAATAGATAGCATGCTAGTGTCAGAGATGCTGAATGGACAACTTAAGAATGGAAAGCAGCAAAGTGAGAAATGTCTAATACAAAAAACTGGTTGGGGTAGTGCTGTCTTTTTCTTCTCCCACACAATTTCAGTATCAAAGAAGAATGTACAGAGCCTTGTTTAGATAACAACTCAACTATTTGCATGCTCAGGTCATGTATATCCATCTAAGCATCAGATGCAGCAATGATGAAAATTAATCTTCTTTAATTTGCTTAAACAAATTTTCAACCATCCAGACTAAATAAGCCAATTTCAGAGCTGAAGAAAAATTCGAGAATTAAACAAGTAGAATTATGAGAGAATCTGTGTAAAGATTTGTGGTGATTTTATTGTACATGCATGAACCCATTTTTAGTTGCAAGTTGAAAACGAGTGATTAGTGATGGTGCGCTAGAAAAGTGAAGACACTGAGTAATGCAGAATTAGACAAAGTGGCCAGATAGATAGTACACATACAGCAGAAAAAGTCCTACCTTAACAAAAAAGAGAAAGTAAGCACAGGAAAAAAAAAAAAAAAAAAAAGAACCTTCTCCAAGTCTTTGGAAAAAGAAGTCATTGATTCAAGATGATTCAAGTTCATAAACAGAAGAGTTTAGGTAAGATCAACTGGATAAGAAATGTGATATTTGTCACTTCTAATTCCAGTAATTAAGTGCTGCTCTAATTCTACTTGAGAAGGCCTCAGTGGGATTATAACAATGGCATAATGATGGAAACAAAGACAAAGACAGGATCAGAGCTATTACAAAAAGAAAGGATATCAAAAATTTGACACACAGGCAATGACTGTCCTTAAAAGGTTAATCTTTGCTTACAGTTGCTGTAACAGTGTGCAAGACATCTTGTACCCTATGTATTTTTAAAAAAAATTAGAGGGAAAGACAGAAATAATTGTGATACAGAACAGTGATATTTCCTGCAGTTGCTAATGCTGAAGTTCTTCAAAATGACCATGATTTTTTTGAGATGGCTGATTTTTAAGGTGAAATAATATTTTTTTTCTCAAAATGTAGCAGTTAATAAGAATAAACCTTTCAATCAGCTTTGAAAAGCAGTGAAAGAATGAGAGAAAAAGAAGGAGAGGGGAAAAGATTGAAGTGAACTACCTCACAATTAAAAAATGATTAAGGCAAACATCAGAGCTGTAGGACCTAAGAATTTCACAAAGCAATGAGTTTCATCTTGTTGATCTGCTCTGTAGGTGACCCTGCCTGATGTTTTCTACCTTTTCTCAGCAGCCCCCAAATGTGTACAATGTACTGAAGACTTACTCTCTCCAACAAAATAGTGCTAAATCCCCAAATTACTGATATCCTTGAATTTTGGTTACTCACTAACATGGGTGAATACCACTCAATGGAAACATGATGTTCATGTCCTTAATGTAAGGACAGTGCTTTAATTCTTCCATGTTGCTTCACCCTAACTGGTCTAGTTCATCTCAGGAAGAAAAAGGGAATTTTGGAAATCTCATTGACTTTGGCAAGCAGGAAAAAAAATTTCCTTGCCAAACCTGGTATCAAAGGAATCAGACTTCCATTTATCTCTGAGGACTTCCGGAATGGAACTCCTCTCCCTCCAGAGCTTGAAAGTCACATTGCTTCCCACCATAACGTTGCTGGGAAACTTTATTATATGCAAATTTCTGTCATTCTTGTTCTACTTTTTTTCCTTTCACTCCATCCAAGTTATTTTGCCATGTCTACATTGAGCCATTATTCAATGTCCCATGGAGGGTAGAATGCACAGTCCTTATTAAGATACACATGTTCATGGAATAACCCAAAGCTCATTAAAAAGATAAACTTATATTAGAGTATTTGGTGTTATTCTCAGAGCATGCAAAAAATATGGAGCAAATATTGTACTTATAATTGCATTTTAATTGAGCTGTATCTGGTATAAAAAGATAGTTGCATATGGATTGTCAACTTGAATAATATTTTAAGGTACATCTTTTAATTTTACTGCTTTTATTGTTACTATTACAGTTTGAGAAAATTTCCCCACAGCTGTTTTTATTTTGTGAAAATCATTCATCCCATGAGCATGACTGTAGCTGTGTGCAGTATACACAAATCCTTATGATCATTAAACACATGTAGCTAAAGACAGTTATGTATCCATACAGGTTTCATTTTCTTGCTTTGTGTTTAATTTTTCAGTGACTATCATTATTTCCATACTTCAGCTGTAGCACAAGAGGAATATCTACAATTTGCAAATAATTTAATGCCATCCTGTTTGATGCTCCTGTTCTTGCTGAAAGGTTTTTTTAATTTATTTGGCACAAAACCTTAATTTGGTGCTTCTTCCTTTTTTTTTTTTTTTTTTTTTTTTTTATGGACTTACCAGTGATTTTGTCTCAAAACCTAAATTTGTTGCTTCTTCCTCATTGATTTCCCTTGGCATCTGATCCCTAGTGACTGTAGTCCTGTCCCACTACTAGAGCTGGTGCATCATTCTCTCACACACAAACTCTCTGACTGGTCTCTCATTCCTAAGTACAAGTTGCCTTTGCTTCTTGCACAGTGTTTCTGGCACTTTCTCCTCCCTTGCACAGAATCCCTAATATTTTTCTCTTTCCTTCTGCTGCTATACTAAGTTCCCTCAGCTATCCTGGCTTTCCTTCCAATTCTTCTGCTCTCATAAACACCCTGGGCTTCCTTCCTGCCCTGCCTCTTTGCTCTGAACAGTCCCAGTTATTCATCACTTCTTCCCAGGCTCTCACTTACTTATCTCTCCTTCCTAGAATTACTAACTGTTATTTGATGATCCTCAGGCTGAAAATGATTTTGACATACGATGGATCACATTTTCCAAGCAACAGTCAAGTTAGAGGAGTAAAAGTTTGCTGGGTTTCACATGACAAACATGTGAAGCAGTATTTTTTTTTTCGTGATTTTAGTATAGAATTATAAAGGACACTGAAACTTTTCCCCAAAGTGATAGCAATGAAAGAAGCAAACCTTCTGAAAGCACCCTGAATCGATACTGAACATGGGTATTTTTGTATTCTTTCAGATTTTGCAGAAAATATTTTACAGAGCTGTCCTTGATTATTTTCTTTTCATGAACAAGGTAATTCCAGCCTGAAGAACCTACCTCCATTTGCCCTAGGCTTCAATAATTTAGAAAATAACATTTAACAGCCAGATTGTTTTCTGGAGCCCAAGGGCACTAGTGCAAGAAAATATCTTCTGATCTATAACCTCACTGCTATCTCAGAGCTCCTAAAACAAAACTTTTTTATTCTAATCATTTTTGCTGATGCAGGAGCCGATTGTAACTATACTGCAAGTAGCAAAATGTTACACAATACTCTATAGTCAAACAGCATTTATTGCGTTGTAATTTGTTCTAAGACAATAAGGGAGATGCAAATGCTAGAAAGGCATATTAATCTGTAGGTCAAACAATAACAAAATATTGAAAAACTGTCTTCATGATTTTTTACACTGTGGAGGAAAAGCATGCAATTCCATAGAGTGGTGCTGGTGATCTCATAAACAAGAAGAATAAAGCTGAGAGGTTTATTAATGTCACTAAGGCACCAAAACAGAATTTGGTTTATATCATGTACAACTGTATAGGTTTTTATTATTTATAACACATTCTTCTTTTTTAAGGGTCTCCATTCTAAGCCCTCTTATGATGCTCCATATCTTGTTTTTCCCCACTGGTTTTAAACAGCAGTTGTATTCCAGATGCAGCCTTAAATGGTGCTGTGTTAGCTGCTACCTTTCACTTTTTATTACAAAATTTAGTCTATTATACCTGCAGTATTTTTCATTGAAAAGTAGAAGTTAAAAACTGCTGACTTCTTAGGGGGTGTGTGAGAAGAGGTTGCTCTGTGTGTGCCATATGGCACTTGGCACCTTGTAGGATCAGGCCCTAAATGCTAGTAAATCACGATTTACTGACAATTTACTGTGCAGACAGAGGCAAATCACTGCCCTGGTAGTGAGCCTCCTCTCCGTTTTGAAACAATCAGCACTGACACTGTAAGCACCAAACCAGCTGTCACTGATGTTCTTGGCAGTCACAATTGCATGGGGCCATGTTATAAAATGCTCATTGGGGTAGGTGGGCTCCCAGCACTTGTGTGAAGAGAGCCAGGTACTCCTTAGAGCAGAGTCTGCATACCTCTTTATTCTAAAAATCCAGCACTAAAAAATGGTAGGAAAGGGCCAATGATGAGGTGCTAGGAGCAGCCTTCACTCATAAAAAAATGGTGGTACACCCATGAGAAACAATCCACTCCAGCTTAATGGCTTGTTATTGCTGTTAGTGCGTCTCACATACAGGACAGCTGCCCAAAGCCTGGGTCACGAAGGAGCATCTCCAGCAGGACCTCAGACACATGCATCTCACCTTGTCCACAGCAGAACTGCTAATGACAGAGTGACAGTCAGCAAACACCAGGGACTGAGGGCAGTCCCTACCTTCAGGAGTTACCACTGTTGGCCTGACCACACACACCCCACACTCTTGCAGCTGGTTTGGTGTTTACAGTGTCAGTTCTGCATGACTGACTCCTCTGTCACCCCTGCAACACTGATTATTGTTGCACAATAACCTGCCATTATAAGAGACTATATAAAGTGACCCTGCAAGCATGGTATTCCTGAGCTCTGCTACTGCACTGCTTATGCAACATCTACCTCACTGTCCATGCTCAAACCATTGGAGATCTGAGACCTAAACCAGTTTCTGGAAGCTGATCAGCATGCTTTGGTGCCTGTTTCATGGCATGGACAAGCTGAGCAGGCTGCAGCTTCCCTGTAGGGCCAAGGACCAGCTATGGGAGACAGCTGGGAGCAGAAGCCTCTCACCACAGGGCCTTCAGGGAGGTTGGTGCTCACAGCCTGGAGACCTGAAACACACCTGGGCAGGGAACAGGAATTCCTTCTGTTGTGGGGGTTGAATGAATAGTGTTTCAGTCTTTCAATATTCTGCTTCTGCAGAAAACAAGTGTGCTAATTATTCTTGACGCTGCTTGTGCTTTATGGGAACACCTCTCCAGAGGGCTGCCTGTTGATGGCTTCTGCCAGGGTCAGATGATTGCAGATTGGAGCTGGAGGTGGAAGAATGAAGGGCTCCATATAGAACCATCTAGTAATACCACAAGCTATTCAATCCTCTTGAGATGTGGGGTTTAATGTTAACCTTCTTAAAAGGTACTGTTAAAGACTTACTAATAACGTGTTAATATTCTTAGAAGTTATTTACAGCACTAACGTATTTTCTCCAATTATTTCAGTACCAGTACTAAGTAATGATAGGTTTTAGAAGTACAATTGTTTGCAAAATACTTTCTCTACCAGTTTGTGCCATATGTACAGAACACTGCAATAACAAGATCCTGTTTGATGTGTAACAATCGCTATGTTCCTAGTTTTATTTTCCCCCTGTTTTTCAGCATAAGCTGTTGATGTGCAGTGAAAAAAACTGTAATGGAGCTTTATGTATATATAGTAGTAATAATAATAATCACTGTGTCTTATTAGAGACAGGAAGAACTTAAGATCTTTAGTGCAAACAAAAGCATCCATACTCAGTATTTCTGTGGTAATTACCAAGGAAAGACCGTGCTGATCATCAATTATTCTTATTATTCCCTTGTCTGTAGAATATCTCAGCACTTAAAGAAAAATTAAAGTTAGGGGTTTGTTTTTTTTTTTTCTTAGAACATTGATATCTTTTTTCTGTGCCTCAATCTATACCTTATATCTCACATTCTGTTGACATCTAGAGATAAAGCACACAGTCATGGATCTTCCATGGAAAAAGTCAGGAAGGATTAGCTAAGTCAGCCCGGAGACCACAGTAGCACTTCCCAAAAGAGACTACTGCAGCTGACTAATCTCAATTTTTTCTATATTTCTATTGCCCCTAGACCTTCTGGCGGAAAGCAGTAATAGCTGTGCATACCTACAGGGTTTTCAGACACCCCTGTACAAAGACTCTTTGAACTGTATTTCATACTGTTCCCCATCTATGCAATTCCTCCTCTTCTGTTATCCTTTTCCTACCTTTTCCAGACATCTCATTTATTACACATCATGCTGTTGCTATTTGTCCCTTTACACTCTTGGAGTTAGGGCAGGATTTGTCCCAATTTCTCCTAGCACACCAGCAGTGTTAATGTTTAGTCTAAAAGTTTTAAATGGCAATGTTTTCCTGGTTTCAGTTTTGTTTTTTTGTTGTCTGCTCATAAGAAATGCTAGCAAGAGGAAAAAAAAGTATATGACCCATTAAAATGAAAGATTGCCCATTCTTGTAATTACAAGTAACAGGAAGTCTGGTAGTACCTTGTTTGTTAAATTCCTCTGACCTCTTCCAAAAAAAACGGTACAAAAAGTCACAGTTATTAGTACATCTAGAGCTAAGGTTCTGCTCTATGCACATGTGTTAGTCATTTACTAGATTTTTTTTTTTTTTTTTCTCTCTCTTGCTAGAACTGCAGTGAATTGATAGCTAGATATTCAAACACTGGTGGATAATCCTCTTTAGGCTGCCTTGGAAGACCTTGCTAATAACTGACTGCCATTCTTCTCTGGCTCAGGTTCCCAGTTACTGTAAGCATTTAAGGGGGCCCATTTCAAACTGGTTTGATAAAAATAACCTGTGGAGTAGTCCCAGAGATGCAGAGTCCCAGGGCAACAGCAGTTTTAGGTCTAACTGTGAAAAGGGAGAAGGAGACTTAAAACTCCCCACGGTTTTCAGGGTGATTTCCTTGTGAAGGTTTAATAAGAAAACAGTGGATTGCCAGGGCTTTTTCAGACCACTATGGAAGAGGCTAAGCCTGCACACTGCTCAGTCCCCAGGCCTTTGTCAGGGTCTGTCAGGTGTGAAGATTTAGCTCCTATTACAGGGAGTAAAGGGATCAGCTGCAAATAAAATATATGCTGTGGATTAGACAAAAGCCCTGTTCCTTTGCTTTACACACATCTATGCCAAAAGTTAAATACCTTGGAGGACACCCCTCAGCGCAACTCTATTCTCTGCTACAGAGAACTCTGGTACTCACTCTGGAGAACTGAAGCAGTTACCTAATGCAGATTTTCAAGTTTGAAAGATTGATGACATGAAAATGGAAATTACCTTCATTTGATTCCAATTTATAGAAGCAAATGTCGTCATTACCACAGTTATGCATCTGAAATATTAGGTAGTTGCAATCTGGGATTTTTTTTTTTCCTACAAAATAAACCGTAAAACTTCTGTTCACATTTATAGTACACTTTTTCACAACACGTTTTTATGTTCTTGTTTTGAACTTCTGTTAACAGAGCCTTATATGTTAGGAATGTTTATCTGCAAAATCAGAATCAAGCTTTTGGAACCTAAGGGAAAAGAATAGCAGGGGAAAATAAGTAAAGAAGCTGACTTTGAACTGAAAATGTAATTTGTTATGGCTATAAAATTAACTGAAATGAGGAAACAGAAATAAGAAATAGGAATCAATGAAGTTATTTAACATGCATGCATAGAACACGAATGAACAAATAAGCTAGTGTTGTATACATCCTTCACTAATAACATGACTGTTTTTTGATACATGCCGATAAGCACATTTAAGGCTAGATTTAAAGAAAAGTGCGTGAAAACTGCTTGGTCATAAGTGAAGCAGAGGTTTTAGTCCCTGAAGAGAGTTATTAGAAGGACTGTTTACTTATTCAAGTGACCTATAACTGAGTTAGTGAATTTCAATACCATGAAAAGTAATTCATGTATGTTAAGACACAGGAAATCAATGTTCTTTATGTATAGTGAAACTTCTGATTTCTTACGCTTCTTTTGCAGTTAATAACATTATCGTATCAGGAAGCTTCACCTGCATGTTGGTTTGTTTCTTTTCTAATTTCCCTGAAAGAGCTACAGTTTCATTTCTCATGTAGCCTGCGCCCATTCAAGTGACTGTTCATTGAAAATAAATCTTTGCATAACCGGAATTGTCAGACAGCTGCATAAAATTTCATTAAAGAGGCAAATATAGTGTAAAGAATCATAGGTGGGACAGCTACTAGAGAGAATGAAAAATATAGAGGAACTGCTGGTAAAGTGAGGTCTCTGGAGTAAACTTTCCCTTATATGCTTTCAACCTGCAGTGCTACTGAATCACCACTAATAGCTAACACAAAGCTTCTACATGTGAAAATAGAGTAATAAATAATATGAAGATGATCGGCTGGCATTGTGACATGGTAAGCCCAGCCAGTAACTCAGCACCATGCAGCCTCTTGCTTACCCTCCCTTTCCTCCCCAGCCCCACACCCCTCCATGTGTGATGGGGAGAAAATGGATAAAATGTGGATGGGTTGAAATCAGAACAGCCCGATAACTAAAATATCATGTAAAAAAAACAACAACAGTAGTAGTAGTAAGGGAAATAACAAGGTGGGAAAATATACAACTAAAAGGGGAAAGGAAAAAATCCAATAAACACAAGTGATGCACAATACAATTGCTCACAACCCACCGACTGATACCCAGTCTGACCCAAGCAGTGATCAGTCCCTTCCAGGTAACTTCCCCCAGTTTATATAGTGGGCATGATATGCTGTGGTATGGGATAGCCCTTTGGCTAGTTTGGGTTATGTGTCCTGTCTCTGCTCCCTCCTGGCTTCTTGTGCCCTCCTCACAGGCAAAGCATGGGACAATGAAAAGTTCTTGGTTAGGACTACTTAGCAACAACTAAAACATTGGTGTAATATAAGAGCTGCTCTTAGACTGAGGCTAAAATGCAGCACTGCACCAGCAACTAGGAAGGAGAAAAAAGCCCTGCTATAGCTGAAACCACAACACAGGGCTTGTCACTTGAGCTGGGAACAGGGGAGGAGACTCTGGCTGAATATTTG
The DNA here is from genome assembly GCA_025447955.1 of Psilopsiagon aurifrons. Lineage (NCBI taxonomy): Eukaryota > Metazoa > Chordata > Aves > Psittaciformes > Psittacidae > Psilopsiagon > Psilopsiagon aurifrons. Next base: position 102,048 of record JAOEHY010034118.1, on the reverse strand, counting down.
TGTCACCACTTTGGCGTGTCTCTGGGAAATTGCCATTCATATCACAAACAATCTTTTCTTAAAGTCAGTCACTGCATCCTCTTGGGTGCTTGTTGCTAATGGAGACAGAACTATTCTAGTCTGGATTTAATACATTTCACACATAGATTCATTGTGCACTACTTTTTTTCAGCTGAAGTAGAATGTCAACATTTTTGTGACTTTTGACACGTCATTACTCATAATGGGGTCTTACTTACAGGGAATAATGAACGTATTCTTGTGCCAAATTTGAAGATGTCTTGTTCACAAACACTATTTGTAGTTTTCATACCACAAGAATCAAATGACTTCATGCAAAGGGATGATTATGAATAGTCCTGTCATTTCTCTGACTTCTAACAGTGCTTCTAATAACTTTCAAACCACTTCATTTTTCCTGTTCTCTTTGTGGCCCCAGAAGTCATGTTTAAATATGCATCTAAATATTTTAGAGTAAAGATAACGGCATTAAAGAAAAATAAATTGATGACAAATTTTCAGATATGGGCCTTCATGTGGACCTAAATAAATGGCCTGACTGCAAGAGGTAATAAGCTCTACCTCAACATTAATTTCCCTTTGTGTTTTCAATGGTAGGTTCTCTGTGTTCCTTATTCTGACCTCAAGTGTATGTTTATATACAGGAACAAATGTATACATATGTATGCATGTGCATACATACTAGAAGAAATAGCTCTGCACAGTGAATATGCCCATTGAGAAATCAAGATTTACCTAGTGGTGTTTTTAAATCAATTCAGGGCAAAACTGCCATCCCAGATCTCAAATTTCCTGTGGCAAGCTCATTTTGCATGACAAAAATTAAGCACAAAATGTAGTTTTCTTGGAATGAGGTAGGGCATAGGCAAAATCCCCTATAGATAGAAAAGGAAGACATGTGGGAGGCTAGATACAAAACCTGAAGTACAGATAAGCCCAAGGAATTTGTCCTCATTGATGATCAGGGACAGATCCCTAGTGGAAGTAAGCGGGTACAGTTGAATCGGTGAATAGCTGACATGGAAGCCAAGCAGATTTAGTTGTGTAGAAACTGCAGCTTACTGACACAAGCTTTTTATCTGATCTTTAGGTTTTAGAAAGACTGAAGAGCCTTATAGGGCATGGAGGTGTGCAGCTTCTTCCAACTTGGTGAGTGCTTATGTGCAGTCCTGGGATAGCACCAAGGCATTGTGTCTGTAAGTTCTCGTGAGTGTGAACAAGATTTGCACTTCTAGCCCCAGGAATTTTTGGAAATAGGTTTTGTATTCCAGCAGAGTTCTGAACATCTGGAAATGCTGGCACTGTGCTGTCTCAGCATAAATCATAAATGATTGGAAGTGACTTTTTTTTCTTCTAAAACTGATCCTTTTAAGCATTACTGCACCACAACAAAATGAAACAAACTCTTTTCTCTTTGCTGTAGCAGGAGAAGAAACACCTGGTCTCTGGGGAAATCCCTTACAATTCTTTTTCCTAGCTTCTGCTCATCAGATGAGGAGATAAAGAGAATTTCTTGGGCTGGTACAAAGAAAGGCCAATTTTTGGATCTGTTCTGGTCAGGTCTGCTGCCGTTGTTGCCACTTCTATTCTTAATTACCATTCTGTGACCTTCACTCCCCATCAGTCTACCCCTGAATAGTAATTCTATTTGCAGCTTTTCCTGTAGCTCCCTTTGCCCTTGAAAGACAGCTATGCAGTTTTTCAAGCAGACGCTTCTTCTGCTACTTGGCTGATCTTTCCAGAGGTGTCAGGAGCTGCTTAACCCTCCCAAAATGGCTCACTGGGCTGCTGTGCTTGGGACAGTTTCTCACATCTCAAGAGCTGTGCCATATCTGGATGTTACTGGCCGTGCCACCAAAGGCTTCTACTACACTCGGTCAAATTCTCTTGATAAATCTCTTCGCGTTGCTTATCTCGGCAGACTGTGACAATCTTGTATTACTCTAAGAAAAGAAAAATATGAGAGTACCTGAGGCGGGAGGCTCAGTTTGGAAATGAATGGTAAGTATTTCCAATCATATGTTATACTAGTATAAGAAGATGACACTCTCTCTCACCCTTTTAAGTACTTGCTATTCTGTTCTACACAGCTAATCTAACAGATATTAAAATCACCTTCATCCACTTAAAACCTGAGTAAGATCAGAGCCAGGTCTGTGGATCAGAAGACTCCTGAGCTCTGGAGCAGTTCCAACCCCGGATCCTGCACCAAGTGCTGCAGTCAGCCTAATCTCTCATTCATTGCTGTCAAACATTTGCAGAATTGCTCTTCTAAATGTCTTAATCCTTCCATTTTTGCTGAATTGTAAATGATGCTAAACTTGCTTTCTTATAACAGGCATCTAGTAGCGCTCATATTTGTACATCTCAACAAATTTGGAAAGTTGCCTTCCTTTATCTCTCAGGTGACCTCATCTTACTTCCACAGAGTATTTAACTCAAAAGACAGCTCAGAAAAATACCATCAATATATTAAGATGACTAATTGGTATTTAGTTTATACTTACATGCTGACAATGATTAAAGTAATTACAAATCATACTGTGCTAAATTGCTAGCTCTTTGTATACTTCTAGTGTAGCTGAGAGTCAGAGAGGTTCCGATTCAAACTCTGAGTATGTTAAAATGATTCTTGTTAGCTTGCAGAGCTGCTGTGTATGCACATACACATAAGGCACATGGCTGCATGTATGTGTGAGAGATCTCTATTTAGACTAGTTCTTTTAGTCAGAGAGAATAGATAGTAATGTGCTCTGTTAAACAGTTGCTGTGTTTCAGTTGATATTGCTTCAGTGTGAAGTGATTTGAACGTGTTTTCCCAGCATGTCTCCTACAAACTTAAGCTAAGGGCTATGCAGAACCAAACTCATTTGAAAAAGAAAACATTTCTACCTACAAAAAGATAACATCACCCATGTTGCCTTGATAGGAAGACAGAAAATACTTTTCATTACACAAAAAATATAGCTTGTTTAGCAGACATTTTATTTTTGGGTCACCCCCAGTGGCTAGACAGGAGAGAAGATACTGCTTTTTCAATGTCCTTTTAGGTGCTCTTTGATCTTGGAGGCAAATAGTCAGGAACAGTGTTTGTATATTGTGCCTTAAGTCTTTTCTGATGGTACAATATTTACATTCATTATATTTGATAATTATTTGGATATATTTATTATTACATCTCGGGTACATTAATATGCAAATATTAAAGCTAGCTAAAACTGAGGAGCCATTGTTACTTAGAAAGTGTCAAACTCAAGAACTGTCAAACAGGGTAAGCTGCATTCATCCAAAACTGTTTATAGAAGTAAAGAGGATGTCTTCCAGCTTTCAGATTCATTCCACGTTAAAGACAGGAATTATGTCCCAGGGAAAGGGATTACTGTCAAACTGAAGACAATCATCTGGCATGGGGAGAAGGCTTAAAAGAGTGTATACATATATGTTGAGATCTGAACATATGCTGTGCACTGTGCAAAAAGCAGAAAGACTAAATTCCTGTATTAGGCACTGTGCTCAGGATACAGTCACTCGTAAAAGCACAGCTGTAGGAAGTTGAACTAACATCCCTGAGAATGAATGACATGCAGTGCTAGGAGATCAGGACACTGCTCTTTACATTTAATGAAAAATTTCAGATGTCTACTATGTCTACCACAGTTTTGACAGAAATTTTTATTATGATTCTTACTGTAGTCCCACCTGGAAACTAACAAGGGCCATGAGGTGATAGAAGCGACACTTGAAACTTTAAATTTGGCTTACTTCATAAGTGTGATGGTTTCTGTTTAAGAAACCTCTCTGCCTTTCACTTGCTCAGTCCACTTCAGCTAGAGCAGAATGAAACTTCTATAAAACTTAAATTAGTCATCTTTTACCTTCTGTATTCAACATAAGTTCTGGCAATGCTCTAATAAGGCAGCCAAGTTCTTCTCTAAATCAGGTTAATTCTAATAACTGAGCCTTCAAGCATGTGCCAGCCTTCACCACGCTGAATTGCTGTTCTTTCGTCCGCTGAGTGCAGTGCATTCGGTTTGATTTCTGTTTGTTAGACAAGTGTAATGTATGGGTATGAAAATTATCCCTTTTCAGCTGAACTCCAGATTGTACATTCCCACAGAGTACTTAACAGCGTGGGAGGCCAGAATCAACAAATGGTCAGACATTTACAAGCTGGTTCAGATCTTCAAACTTAACCCCCCCTAATCAGAACTGTGCATATGTACTAAAAATATGAATTGATTTTAATATTTATTATTTTGCTATTAGTAAAAGTCTAACATATCATGTCTTAGAGTAAATTTAGAAAATAGAACAAAAAAAGTCAGTATGCAAAAATAAAAAAATAGAAGTGGTTGAATAATTAAATGAGAAATTGAACTCATCTGTCAGAAGATACAAAGCAAAAAGCTTGTGAGAACAACTACGATTAAATCAAAATTTAGAATGTGAATGGATCTAATTCCTCCAATAAGTTGTGATTATTCATTATTCTATCCATTTTGTATTTTAGAGTTAAAGGAATTCCATTACAAATCCTATGCCAGCACCACATAGGCGGCTGAGAAATCACAGCTCCTTGTCACTAATGTTACAAGGGTGTTTTGACTGCAAGTTGTGTCTTTTGATTCAGTTGTTTCAGATCATCTCAGGTGATATAGCTAAACAGAATGAGAGAAAGGGATCCAGTAAGCAGGTAGGATGAATTTTATTAGTGTTTATGATCACCTGAATTCATGCCATGTGTAAACAGGTAATGATTACTGGGCATTGTGCCCTTTTCTCCCAGGGCTGAGTGGCAACTGGCAGCTACGCACTTCTTGAAAGAAGGTTCTTCAAGTTGACTCAGAGAGGATCACACAGAACTACTCTAGTTTGCAAGATGATATGAACAAAATCATAGTTGCTTTCATAGACAAAGGACAAAAGTAATTGTATATGAAACCTGGCATATTTTTTATTTAACTAGTAAGATGACCTCATACTGGCTTCTCTTCTCCTAAGCATTTTCTCAAAAGCACTGTCCTGATGGAAACAGCAGATAGCAGTTTATGGGAGAAACACATTAAAACAGTTTACTGACAGATTCACCAGAAAACTCAGGTAGGTAGGACCCAACCAATCAAACTGCATTACCCAGCAGTATCACATCTGCGAGGAAGGGGAATTCAAATGGTGAGAACTTATCTGTCATTGTTTTTCACCACTGACCCATTAATTGTGTTTTAATGGGATTTTCTCCACAAAATCACTAAAAATATATCAGTTTTAAAATGGTAGATTCTGAACATCTGTGTTTTACCAGCAATATATGACCATTAGGGAACTACAGCTTCTTTGTAGCTGTTGAGAAAATAATGACAACTCAAGCCAAGAATCAATTAAACTGAAGAGATTGTTTCATATCCTTCTTTAATGGGAAGAGAACAGGTGTTTAATAATTTACATAAATTATTCAAAAATCTAAAGCATTTACAGTAACAAAACACTTAGCAAGAGACATGAATGAAGAGATAAGTTAACTGATGATGTTTTGTATTCCAACCAGTGCCTCTTTAGAACTTCTGTAGTTACAGGTCTGTATGGGCTTCTATTAGATATCCTATTTTCATGGATTCATAACCCACTTCTTAAAATATTTCTGATTTTCATTGGCAGGCAGAGATTTTAAGCTGAGAGTGAATTATTGGTTTATTAGATTATGGGAAAAAATCAGTTTAATTGTCTCTAAGTTATGCAAGTATAAAAATGGATTGTGCTGTTTTCAGACATTTTATGCTGCTAAAACCGCTCTGTTTGCTATCACTTATGTAAGACAGCTCTGTTTCCTACATTTGGCGCAACTCACCTAAATCGCTTGAATCTGTTATTCAATTCATAGGAAATTAATTGTCTACCTTTAAAAAAACTTTTCACATTGTTATAGAACTTTGTAGGTATGCGAGTACTGTAGAGAATGGTTGAAGTTACCAAGAAAACCCCGCAGACTGTACAGATATATATTAAATGCTAGATTAACCCTAAAAGGAAAGCAATTGGTAATGACCAGAAAATGCTAACTCCTTTATTCTGTATCTTTCCCAAGAACCATTAAAGTGACAGGTTTTGGAGGCGCTCTTCTTGCAGTAGTCATGGAAGACCTAGATCATGCAATGGAATCCTTCTAGATTGTGCTAACTGCTTTTTGTATGTTTTGGTTTATTCCTAAAGAGATGCATGCTTCCTAATGCAGCCAGAACAGAAATATTCAGGTTGTGCTTGTGCTCCAAAATTTTCTGCATACCTGGAGATTCCTTTATGCTGCAGAGTGTCATAAGCAATAATACTAAATAAGCTAAAAATATGCCATATAACAATTTCTAGTAGGTGAATTAAAATAATGGTGTAGGATAAAACTGTTTATATAGATTGGATCCCATATTTGGTATGTCAGGGTACTTTCACCCACAGGAGATTCCTCCAACATGATGGTTTTGTAGAACCTGTAATTTATTCCACAAAAATTTAGTAGTTTATTCTAAAAAATTCTTTCAGATCAAGGTAAAAAAAACCACATTGTCTCAGGCCACTTTCACCAGGCTCACTTAACTAAATCCACTGATCACATGGGAACTTTCACTTGTGCATGTTTAATACATGCCTAGAATACATGTGCATGTGTGGTTCTGCATGTATGTTACTATGCGTGGACTTCACACTACCTATTCATGCTGCCAAAATTTCCAAGTGGGTTAAAAAATTCCATAATGCATTTTTAATCTTTCCTATTGGTTCTTAGACCCTGATGTGAAATAAAACCAAGTGCTGGTTACAATTATCAAGAGCATCACTGTAAAACTTCTCAACGAGTGATCAAGCTCTGTTCTTTTCCTCCTGTTCTATTGCTCCCTTTGTGCCTTTTGTATAAATGTTCACACAACAGTGACGTGGAGATTAAAAGAACCAGGTGTTTGTGAACAAACATTTCTATTTGAAGGTCAGAGAGCAAACCAGGAATGAGCGTTAATGTTGATTTGACTGACAATTTTTAAATAATTGCTGTGTTATCAAAGGGTTATTTCAGCAGTTCTGTGTGAACTGTGCTCAACCCACTTTAGCCAATGGGTCTACGTGCCAGTAGGGAAAGTTGCCAGACCCATCAGACAACTGGCCAGTTTGGGCCACCTTAGGTCTCATGATTGAAGGGTATTAATGATGATCAAAACAAACCTATTAGAACTTCAAATAATATTCATTAAGGATAAATGTTTCAGCAAAAATAGAGAAATATTCTGGAGTATAATAGAGTATATGTAGAACAAGGGTGCTAAGAAATGCAGAGCTTTCCTGCAGGTCATAATGGCATTCTAATGGAGATTTCCTTGATTCCCCGGCAGCATAGAGCTGACTTAGCAAATCCCTAATTGCAGGCCCTGAAGGGAAACTGTACTTTTCAGCTGTCTGTACTGGATATATATGTGCATATATAATTCAGTGATTCCCCCGGGATTTTAAAAAAGGGTAAGAGTAAATGTCATCTGAATACCAAAGGCAATAAAGGAATAGCTAGCTGGGTCCAGTGGCATTCAGTTCTTCCCATGCTCCCAACCTTCACTTTCATATTTTTAAGTGAAGTTGAACATTAATTCTTTCTGAAATGTATTGTTGTGAAAATGTGTTATTACATAGGACTCTGAAGGCCACTGGGAAATCATTTTATTGCTCATTTCTAATACTCCAGAAGTGAGGATATTTTCTCTGCCAGGAAAACCACTGTTATCCTTCCCATACCCACTATTCTGTATTTTTTATCTTAGCCTTAATATTCTAGGTTCTACTCTTCTATATGTTCTTTTCTAGTTCTCATTGAGTTTTCCTCTTTCTATATATGCTCCTCTCTGTTTCCCTTTCATACTAGTGCCGCACACAATTCCTGATGGTTTGTCTTTGTTGTAAAATATTTCCCCAATATCTTTTGCAAAATGAGAACAATATTTTTTTCAAGGTTCTTATGTGCCTGAAGTCATTTTAGTGGAGTTTAAGTGCAAATATCTTATGTCTCAAACTAGATAACTTTTTTTTTTTTCTCAGTAAATACTTACAAAATTTTGAAAATGAGGAGTATGGAGGAATCCAGCCTCTGTAGTGATGAAGACGCGAAGATTTGCGTAGTTTGTCCCAAACATATATTTGTAAAAGCCTTTTATAGCAACGTGCAATCATACATTCTAGATACAGCACTTCCAATCCAGAAAAAAGCAAACCAAACCAAACCAACCAATCGACCAAAAAGCTTTCAAAATAAGTTATGTGAATTTATATTTTTGCAGAGACTTATTTTTCATTTCTCCTTGCCTGGGAGGCCAGGTGCTTTAGTTACAATGAACCCACCATGGCAGGGCTCAGAGGGAGATGTGAAAAATGACATGCTAATTCAAATTTTTTTAGGTATAAACTTGTCATATTTTGAAAGCCTGTTATTTGGGGACATTCCAGAGCTGATAAGGAGTGCTTCAACTTAACTTTTTCCAACAATATAAGGTGTCATTGAAAAACTGTGGCTCATGAAACTGTGATCTTTAAGGTCATGTGGAAAAACCTCTGTCTGACTAGGACACTCATAGTTAAAAACAACAAGTGCACCCAGGTTGAAGGAAAAAATATTAATATTACTCTTGGGTAACAAAGAAAGATATGGCTTCCTGAAAGAGCAATTTTTTGAGAAGTAGCAGCTGTCCAAAAGTATTCCTGAGACTGGGAAACTAGAATAAGTTTGTTGAAGATGAGTAGAGACTCCTCTGATAACTCTGTGACTCATTCTTAATACTAATGACTTTAAAATGGAAAAGAAAGAATGACAGGTAGTTCAGTAGTTAGAACTCATAAGTCCTGCCTCAACGAGTGAAACCACTACACATTTTTGGCTCTCTGACTCTCTTTCTTTATGTCTTCACTGTTGAGAAAATTTTCCAGAGAGTATTTTATTAAAGCAAATTATTGTATGTTTTTATTCATGTTTAAAAATATAGTAGCACCACAGAAACCATATAGGGACCTGCATTTGTCATCCAAGGACTATGTCATCCGGAATACAGCAGTAGCCAAGAGCAGAAGCAGAATAGAATGCGGATTAGAAAATCTGTCATAGGCCAATTTGCCCCCCATATATATCTTCTCTGGATTTTGAATAATTATTTTCTATTTCACCAAGTTTATTTATTGATTCTGCCAATTCTAAATTATCTTCACATTTCCATTACTGTCTACTTATTCTGCCTGTTTGACATTACACTGCACACGTGAACTATATTACTTCCCAGACATTTACCTCAAAACTTTGTCCGTACCCCCGGGCTACAACTGGATTTCTGTGATCTCTCTCTTTCCTTTTTTTTTTTTTTTCCTTGTCATTCAATGTTCATGATCATGGGAAGTCATGTAGAAACTGTGCAAAAAGAAATCTTCACCCCTCAAAAATCATTATATTTCATAGTATTTAATTATGAGAAATATTTGTCTAGAAAACTAACTTTCGACATAACTTTAAAGGATTTATACAAGTCAAATTGTATGTTTTTCCTCAGAAATGGTGATGTGTCTGTCCAAATGCTTATCTTCATTACTATGGAGACCCTCTAACATGTGAGAAGAGTACATATTAATTTTAGTGCAGCCACATTCTCTACTAAGTCCATACTGCTACTGCAGGACGGTCAGGTTGAAACCTATGAGACTTTGGAAGAACAAGGTTGCTATTTCACAGCAGATATATAAACAAGTGGAGGCGGCATGTGGGAACAAATAAGATTACTCATCCAATAAACTGTTCCACATAGAACATTAGTAAATAGAGCTGTGCAAATAATAGATTTTTTTTTACTTTTTTGGTTGAACAGAATATTTAAAAGAAAACATTTTGCCAGATTTCTCTTTGAAATGAAAAGCAGAGAAAATGGCTTGAATGTAATGTCTTTTTTAATTTGCATGTTTTAGTAAAAATTTTGTCTTCCCATTAAGTACTGTTTAGAAACAAAATGTAAGTGTTTCACAAATTACTGTTTTTTAGTTAAAACTATTAACTGACTTGAACATAAATATTTTTAAATATTTTGGGCTAGGATAGATCTGCATTATTCAATGAGCAAAACTGTTGATCAAATACTCCCTGCTCTACCATGAAAACTGAAGCTTTCTAATTGCTTTCTTCTTTGAGATACATACAGTGAAGAAGAGTATTAATGAAGATGTTAGATAAGGTGGAAACAAACTTCATCACATTAATGTGCTGTATTTTACTTTTACAATTCACTGTCATTGCTGGGCAGATGTAATTTGCCAGTATGAGCAGCTATTACTATGACAGTATTAAGAACCTGTCCTTTCTATGACCTTGTGCACAATTAGTCAGTTCTTCACACCTGTAGGAACACATCTTTCTCTATGAAATTTGCTTATTGAATTCTGTAAAAGGTTAGATTTACATAAAATGACCATCCATTCTTTAAGCAACTCTTAGCAGACCAAATTTTCCATGAATTTTATGCAATCATACATACAACGTATCTATTTTCTTCCCCAAAGAAATGTTTCTATCAAATTTTATTTCAGCTAGGGAGACGATGAGAGCAAATGATTGTGACTGCCCACTGCAGTAGAGATATAGGATATAGGTGTAAAAATGTATGTATCAGCTATTGCATAATAATACTCTTGAAAACAATGTTACTTACAGCTGAGTCAAAACTACTTTATGATAATTTTATAGATCCTATCCTACATTTCAAATCATTTGTGAATGTAGCTATTATTTTTGTTGTGTTGTTACTATTATTATATGAGGCCCTAAAGGCAATAGATAAACATTTTGTCAGATTCTTTACAAATGGTAGTCTCTGTCTCAAGAGCTCAGAGTCTGAAGGAGCTCGGAGTGATTTCGAATAGTGCAAGGTTTAAAAAACTGCATTGGATACAGGATTTAAAATGCCACAGTGGAGACATCATAGTTTTTTCTAAGGAGGAATACATTTCTTTGGTGAAGAATTTATATTTAGTTTTGGCTAAACAGTGAATATATCCACTAAAATGTCTTTGCCCAAAAGAAAATGTTAGGTTCTTGCATAAAACTGTCCTTCCACTCTGGCAATGATTCTCACTAAAATGTTTCAGGACTTTCTTTGGTTCAGAAACATTATTTAAAACTGAAAGTGAAATCTAAGCATGATGTCAATGTAGATATGCTTTGGGGAATTTCTGTTCTTTTTTAAGACCTGTTGTATTATAGAAGCTAGTCAGGGTTTGGTCTTGAAATTTTTGAAATTTTTTAATTTTTTGCACTTCTGTGGAAATCTGTGACTATCATAGGTTCTCAGTATCTCCATAATGTGGTCCTTTTATTGTCTGTAGATATTTTTGCAAGTATAGAGCAACTGCTTTAAACTTGGTTTCTATATAAAATAAAGTATTTCCAAAGGGCTTTCCATCCTGGTGAAGACATATTTGCAAAATGTCAAAGCAATCCATGTCTTTGTCCCTATCAGGAAATAGGTTCCTGCACAAAAATTTTTCCTGGAATGTCATTTGATTTGCAAGTTTCAAGGTTTGTATTACTGAAGAGTGAGGTTGCTCAAGTTCACAACATGAACTAACACAGAGAATGATGGTGCCACAATTCCCATGTGATTCCTGGATAGCTGATTTGTGGATTTGATGGCCAAAGGCAGCCCATCCTTCAGCTGCAGCATTACTTCACAATCCATCCCTGGTATTTGAACCCACGTGCAGCAGGTGACAGGCTCTAAACTGGGGCAATTCCAATATATTGCTTATTCCTTCAGAAGTCTGCAAAACTTTAAAAAACCATTTTATTTCAAGTACAAAGAAAACAAAGGGAACATTTAAAGCCTATCTAGTATGAACATTCTCTATGTGTACATCTTAGTGTAAGCTGCTTGCAAAAGTGGAGAAGAATAATGAACAGAGCAGAAAGTTTGTTTTTATCTTTATAGAACAGAATGTACACAGTTTAAGTAAAAAACATGTGTGCATTTTATGCAAAACCAAAGCAGATAGTGCAATCTTAACACTGGAGAATAAACCTCAGCAAATTCAGAAAACAAATTCCACCTTGCCATTCTGCTTACAGATCTTGTGCTAACAGTACCATCTGGTTGGCTACCTACCTAGCTGATCATCTTTTCAATGCAAATTCTTGGAACTGTTTAAAACATGGAGAAATTAGTAATTTTAAAAAGAAATTAAGGAGACCAGATGTCAGAAGCATTGAAAATCTTCTCAGTTGGGATGCTGGGTGATACAATTTCATGTCTTCAGCTTTCATAATTAGTAAATGTTTACCTGATTAAATCACTAAATCATTGTCCTGATTTCAGTTGGGATAGTGTTAATTTTCTTCCTAGTAGTTGCTGTGGTTTAGATTTAGTGTGAGAACAATGGAGGTAACACACTGATGTTTTAGTTGTTGCTCAGTAACACCCTGATGAATGGCTTTTCAGTGTCCCTTGCTCTGCTAGTGAGGAGGGGCCCAAGGAGCCAGGAGGGAGCACAGCCAGGACAGCTGACCCAAACCAGCCAAAGAGATATTCCTTCACTGAACATCATGCACAGTATACAAACTGGGGGCAGTTACCTGGAAGGAACTAATCACTGCTTGGGAAGGGCTGGACATTGGTCATCAGGTGATGAGCAGTTGAATTCTGCTTCACTTGGGTAGGATTTTTGTTTGCTTGTTTATTTTTATTCCTCTCTCTCTTTCCTACTATTAAATTTTATTTTATTTCAATTATTAAACTGTTCTTCTCTCAATCCATGAGTTTTAATTTTTTTCCTCCTGATTCTCCTTTGCATACCACTGGGGGGTTGTGAGGAAGTAAGTGGCTGCATTGTACTTAATTTCCAGCTGGGCTTAAACCACAACATCCATACAAAACTAGTTAAAAATTGAGTTAGATTCAATATGTTGATTTGAATGCTTGGATTGCCTAAAATGAGACAGGAAATATTTATTAGGAGTATTAAAGCTGAGTGCTTGAAAAAAGTCTTAGGTATATTTTGTGATGTGATTTTCAGAGAGCAGTATTTAAAATATATCTACTTTAGTTTATGCATGGCAAGATGCTAGATTGCTGTCTTTCATCCATCTTTTTAGAGACTTTTTAAGAAAAAAATAAACAAAGGAACAATTAGATGTTTTCTCATTATAACATTGTGCTACAATTATAATAGTTATGGTCAACAAGCATTTCCATTATTGATTTCTATTTTCCGCTGCCACTAACTTTCTGAAGCAATCATTCTTTCAGCTGAAATTTCTCATGCTTGTTGCTAATCCCAGAGGTGGATTGTTTTGTAAAGTTTATAAAATTAGTTTTGAGTGTTTTCCTGAAATACCTAAGCATGAAAAATTGGTATGTTTCACCAGTTATTGTATTTGTTATTTATATCATAAGTTTTTCTGGGCAGGGATTTGGTTTAATGTTTAGTGTATTATATTGCAATAAAATTTAGACTGCAGTTATACTATATAAATAAAAAATTGCTTAATTTTTCACAAGCTTTCTTTAATGACTCAGTAAGCCAAGCATATTTCTATTTAAAGCATCAATAGCTATGGATTTTGAACAGTGTTAGTTTATGTCTAAAATTCTGTGTTATCTACAAATAAGAATAATGGCTTGGATTCACAGGTGAAAAGTGCTTTGTAAAATTCACTGGAGAAGAAGAGTCACTTTACTCTTAGGAACATGCTATGTTTATTCTCCCTGGGTTAAGGCTGCTCTCAGGCAAGTTTTACCTCTACCATATGGAAGGCATGCTAAGGCACATGAAAGACAACAAGGTGTTTGGTGACAGCCAGCATGGCTTCACTAAGGGGAAATCCTGCCTGTCCAATCTGGTGGCCTTCTATGATGGGGCTACAGAACTGATGGACAGGGGTAGAGCAGTTGATGTCATCTACCTGAACTTGTGACAAAGTGTTTGAATCTGTCCCACATGACATCCTCATCACTAAATTGGAGAGACATCAATTTGATAGGTAGCCCAATCAATTTGATGGGATAAAGAGCTGGCTGGATGGCAGCACACAAAGAGTTGTGCTCAATGGCTCAAGGTCCAGCTGGAGACCAGTAACGAGTGGTGTCCCTCAGGGATCGGTGCTGGGACCGGTCTTGTTCAACGTCTTTGTCAGCGTCATGGACTGAGTGCGGATTAAGTGCACCCTCAGCAAGTTTGCCAATGACACCAAGCTGTGTGGTTTGGTTGATTCATTGGAGGGAAGGAATGCCATCCAGAGGGACCTTGACAAACTTGTGAGGTGGGCTGATGCCCACCTGATGAAGTTTAACCATGACATGTGCAAGGTCCTACATGTGGGTCAGAGCAATCCCAGGCACAGCTACAGGTTGGGCAAAGAGATTGAGAGCAGCCCTGTGGAGAAGGACTTGGGGGTGCTGGTCGATAGGAAAATTAATATGTGCCAGCAGTGTGTGCTTGCAGCCCAGAAAGCCAACTCTATCCCTGGCTGCATCAAAAGACACATGACCAGCAGGTTGAAGAAGGTGAGCATGCCCCTGTGCTCTGCTCTCATGAGACCTCACTTGGAGTATTGTGTGCAGTTCTGGTGTCCTCAACATAACTGTTGGAAAAAGTCCAGAGGAGGGCCATGAAGATGATCAGGGGACTGGAGTACCTCCCGTATGAAGACAGGATGAGAAAGTTGGGGCTATCCAGCCTGGAGAAGAGAAGGCTGCATGGAGACCTCATAGCAGCCTTCCAGTACCCGAAAGGGGGCTATAGGGATGGTGGGGAGGGACCCTTCATTAGGGACTGTAGTGATAGGACAAGGGTTAATGGGATAAAACTTAAACAGGAGAAGTTTATATTGGATATGAGGAGGAAATTCTTTACTGTGAGGGTGGTGAGGCACTGGAATGGGTTGTCCAGGGAAGTTGTGAATGCTCCATTGCTGTCAGTGTTCAAGGCCTGGTTGGACAGAGCCTTTTGTGGCAGGGTTTAGTGTGAGATGTCCCTGCCCATGGGAGGGGGATTGGAACTAGATGATCTTAAGGTCTTTTCCAACGCTAACTATTCTATGATTCTGTGATTCTATTATTCTAATATTGCTCACTTTCTTTCTGTGATCTCCATCACTATGACTTTTCCATCACTGTCTATTTGTCCTCTGTTATGATTCAATTCGGTGAAATAGAATTTGATACTTTCCAAGTCACTTCCTTAAACATTCTCATTCTGTTTGTCTCTTCCCTTCAGAATTTGTTTTTCTAATAACACTTTCATTAATGCAGTTTCCTTTTTCTTGGAGTTCTTAGATTTTAATCCATTTGCTGCTACTAGTAGACTGCCATTTTTGTGAGACCTAGAAAAGTTTTCAATTTAATGTTAAGTATTGGCAGCAGAAATACGTTTATTCTTCTGTCAAGGTTATCTGCTTGTCATTTAAGATGAGATCCATTTCTTTCTAGTGATCTGTCATTAGTGTCCTAAAACCTGCTTGCTCTTTGCTCCAAAAGGGAAAGTAAAAACCACTGGATAGTAAGGTAGATTGCATTTCTCTATTGAGTACATCCATATGTTGTATGCCGTCTTTACCTTTGCTTATCTTTCTTTCTCATTTCCTATGTATCCACAATCACTTGATGTATATGTCTATTTTGGGTCACTTACTGTTGTTTTTATTCACTAGCCGATTTTGAGTACATTAAGAAGAGAATCAAAAATTGAATTCTTACAACTTCTATGAAACCAAATAAACCAAGAGGAGATAAGGGCTCTGTAGTGTTTTGACTGAGTAGAAAGACTGGAGCATGATCTCACAGTGGAAGAGATATGCAGAAAGAAATCTCTTAAAAGTCTACTTTGGGGGAAAAGCTTAAATATGAATAGATCTTTCTGAATTTTGTCAAGTGTATTTGAAACATTTCAAGTAAAGATCGTGCCTTCCTGCAAGTTTAGCAGCAACTGAAGTTGTATATGTACAACTGGAGTAGGATAACGCCATGTTTGTAGAGGGAGAGATATACATGGATTACAGCTCAGACTAAGGCTGAAAATTTCCAGCTCCAGATAATATCAAAGAGGAGCCAGAGTATGGAAGGCATTAAGAAGTTCATCACATGGAGCATTATACTGTATTTGACTTGAATGTTTTGAATGCAACAGAACGTTAAAGAGAACTCATCAGTAGGTGTTGATGTGCATGTAAGTTTCCCTGGAGAATATTCTTTGTAATATGAGATTGTTTGGGATCCAATTACTTTAATGCCTATTATGCTCACTTTTGATGCAAAACACTGCTAATAACACAGCAATAGTATCACTCTCAAGGACTCTGTTGCACTGAGGGTGAAGAATATATATATATATACATTTATGAGCTGAAGACACCTTTTCATGTGATAGTATTCCACCAAGGCTATATTTATCTTTATTAGTGCTGAAGGCTAATTCAGTAGAATTTTTTTACAGCATTGTGACTACTTTGGAGGAATCAGTAGACGTTTTTAAGACACAGATTTTAATGGAATTTATATCCCTGTGTATCTACAAGCACCATTGAAAAACATCCTTTTTTCATAATTAATTCATTACTAGATGTATTTAATGTAATATTGTGATGTTGTCAGGCTACATTGGTGGTGAATACCACTCCTGTTAATACAGAAGCATAGATAAGTCTTTAGAGGGCTTGCAAATGTAAGGGAAAGCACAGGATGGCTAATTTAGAAGACCTATTAAGCAAGGCTATTCTTTACTTTTCTGTGTAGATTTTAGAAGTGATTTAACCTAATCAGCAAAAAGGCACCTTTGCTTGGAAATAATAAGGCCCAAATAAGGCAGTATTGTTATCACACTCTAAATTTATACCATGGTAATTTCATATTGACTTCCTAGTATCCTTATGTATGCAAGCCCTACATGATAACATGGTTGTGGTAGCAAGACTCTCTTTTTATAGATAACTGTGAAACTGTGATTTGGGAAGATTAACTTACATTAAAAATATTTGGAAGTATGTTTCAAAAGTACAGATAAACAGATGTTAAAGAATATGCTTCAAAATTACCACTTCTAAAATGTAAGCAGTGATTCACTGTTTTAATAAAAGCTAATATTACTTCAGATAAGAAAGAGAGGAAAAAACAGATAACTTTCTTTTTAAGCGCTCTGTGACTAACAAGTGTCAACATTGTTGTTTGAGGAGCAGTATTTCTGATATAAGTTTCCAGATGGAATCTGCAATTTAGGTTCTTGTTTCTCATTTATTCCTTTTTTTTTCCTGTCCCCCTCACCCAAATTACTGCCCTTCCTTTCACCATTTGCTATGGCCTGGTTTTCAATACCGAAAGAACTAGGACTACTCTTTTTTCAGATTACCTGAAACTGAGATCCTGTCTAATACCTAGTAAATCCTCCCTCTCATTGCAAATATTGTGTGGCCATGTGGTAGCTTAGAACATCTTAGCCAAAATATATAACGGTTAAAAAAGAACAGATCTTTCACTAAAAAGGAAGGTCTTTGTCCACTCACTTTTTTCTGATCCTGCTCACTGTTTATCTTTCCTCTTCTTGAACAATGCACCCAGAACAGGGAGAGTACATGCAGGAAGCAGCAAGAATCCAAACAATGATCTGAAGCAGAACTGGGGGGTCAGATGCTGAAGATCAAATGAACATGGAGAAAGTAAAAGGCAGTATGATAAAATGGGAAGTCAGTGCTTAAATACAAGAAGCTATCATATATGTGGGATTTCCTATTATTTGGCATTTCAGAGTGGAGGGACTTTTTCCAAAGACATGCAAACAGCATTTTAGACATGTATACTATCACTAAAAACCTAATTAAATGTTTCCAGCATAATTTAAGGTAGGCATACTTGGAATAAAGTTCAAATATTTGTTAGACAGATGTAAAAACTTTTCTGGGCAAAATTTTTCCTGAACATTTCAGCAGTAGATTCTGCAGAGAATGTTGCACACAGATTTGTGTGGATCTTCAAATACTAAGAAAAAAGTCCCCAGTAGACATGTTGAGGTAGGAATGACGTATTTCCCCGCTTGCTAGTGTTATAATTGTTTTCAGATGTTTTCTCATGATTATGCTATGTTCCCACCATGTATTCACATTTTGAACACATGTTTCTATGTTCTGTGTATTTTTTGGTGAATATGATGTACACTGAGCTTCCTCTTTCTGCTTTCATGAAGTAGGGACCATTAATACAGTTTTATAACTCAATCCTAATAGCACGTAAAATATGTCAAGACAAAAAGCCATTTCTTTCTGTACTGTTTCAAGTCATTCTACATCTGCGTATGTTTGTATGTATATGGGAGTAAGTTGGGATTTGTTATTTCTGTTTAGTCTAGAGTAAACAAATTTCTTGCATCATATTTTGTAAATACTACTAATCTATACACATAATTCACTGTTAAGCAGTTTGGTACATATGTATCTACATTATATTCTGCATATACTACAATTATTAGGGAAATATTTTAGCACAAAATAGAACAGATTAAGAATGTCTTTCATGAAAACCTCAAGAATAGAAATTCAGACATAATTATGTTGTGCAATATCAGTAACACATAGCTGCATATTTTTAACAACAGACTAAATTTTGAAGGCAAATCAGAGCTATCATAATTTTGATGAGAATATGAAGTCAGCAGATCCATACAAGTACTTTAAAATCAATTAGTTTACTTCAAAATTTTTTTTTGATAAACACTCTACACATTTCAGTAATTACAGGATATAGAGAGACAAATTAATTTTCAGTCCTTATTACAAGTGAAGAATAGTACATATTTCCTACATTTTAAAGAAAATCTTCTTTCTAATGGCGGAGTTAGTCTTGAAACATGGCATGCAGTCTTTTATCAAAAGTGAGGTAGGTGAAGGAACTACAACTGCGCAGTAGAAAATCTGTCATACTTAGTAATCTGAGACCCTGTTTTCTAACTACAAATATAGTAGAGAAATGTCTCTTCTGCTTCTTGAACTGAACATTGTAGAACTGATTTCCTAAAACACACAGCAGAAAAGAGTGATGCAGTCAGTCTCCTCCCAGTAACCCTGTCCAAAAATCTTGAATGTACAATCAAAACTTGGCAGGAGATATACAGGACCACATACAACGTAAAGCCACCCAAGAGCATCATGACATTTATTGTACTTAAGAGAATACACAACCTCTATCTGAACCCCATTGAAGAGGAAAAGATACTCTTTGCAATAATGTGAACCAAGTTTCCCAAATGTCAGCGTATATGGAGATACAACCAAAGCCAACAAAATGTCCCATGAAAAAGTGCATTTAATATTTCAGTTCAAGCCCCTTTTCCCATTTCTATTCTGATTTTACAATGGGAAAAATAAATGCAATAGCTGTAGGAGTGAACAAAGTCATTTATTAAATGTACATGCGTTTCTTGTGTTTGCATGGGAAAGGGATATCTTGTCCAGTAAAGGAAATCAAAGACCGCTAGGAATTTATTACAAAGATATTTAGTGTGCCTCTGTATACTGAACTATCTGAAGGCTTAAAAATTATATTTTATTTATAATTTTTTAAAGATGCCTGAATTCTTTTGGGTAGTGTAAGCATTACATATGTGTTTAGGTCAAAATTTCTTTTCCTATCACCAAAATAGTGAGTTAGCTGTTAGCCTATGTACTACATTACTTTCATTTCAACAGTGTATGGTGGAATTCTGCAGTCAGAGGAAGAACAGCTGTGGCCTTTGAGCACCAAATGCTGTTTCACTGCATTCTTGGCAGTTCCTCTATTTCCATCCTGCTAACCATTCTGCGGGCATGTCTTTCAGGATTGCCTCCTACATTTAGCTTGTCTCAGGCAAGAAAAGGGATTTGTTCACTGTTATCTGACTTTGATTGAAAGAATTACTGTGAGATTCTGTGGTTGATATTTCAGGCCTTAATCTCCCAATTCAAATGGTTATAGACTACTGCTTCTGTTCAGGGAATGTGATCATAAGTCTGCATGATGTGCTGTTACCATTCATCTGTCAGCTTAACCTGCACTGAAAAGCATCTTCCTGACCTATGCAGATCTTTCATGGAGAGAAACAGTACTCTGCTCCCTTTATAACTAACTTTTTTTTTTTTTTTTTAAATAAATTGGAAACAGAGCCAGCTGTTACTATGATTACATAAATTTTGTTTAACTGTGTTATGGAAGGCCTTCAAAACAGTGCTTTCAGATGATCAACCTTGTATCCTAACTGTTCCTAAATTTTGTGAGGAAAGAGGTCTGAAGAATTAAAAACCCCCAAAGATTGCAACATCATAAAGAAGTTGATTGTAAAATTTCAGTTCAATCAAATTAAAACACAGCTATTACAAATTCCTAAATTAAGTCAATAAAGACTTCTCAGTGATCAACCAGGATTGAAAGACCACAGCAGTTCCAGGCTATAAACACATTATTAGCTCATCCAAATTATACATTGGCATTGTCTTGTAGTACAGCCTTTTTGATGTATATCCTGTAACAGCTCCTGTGATATTAATACTTACTTTGGAACTAGGTTTGATATCTTAGGGATAGTAACAGTGCTTAAGTTTTACTATACATGCTAGATTTTTGCTGTAGTAGACAACACTATTTCTCTGATTATGTCTTAGTTTTATGTTAGCATCAATAAATGCCTTGTATTCTGAATTTTCTTTAAGGTTTGAAGAATGTAAGTTACTGAAATAAAAATATCAGAAATATATGAAAGGATATTAAAACACTCTGTGATTTACAAGCTTGCTTTAAAAAGGATGTAGGACATTTTGTGCTATGCCAAAACGATAGGATTACCCTTAGAAGCAATACAAGCAATAATTCTTCTAACCACTTATACAAAAGTTACCTCTTTTTTGGAAAATGCAAGCATCTCAGGAGAATCAAAAGCCAAATAACTGAGCTGAAATCCTGGAACACTATAGTTGGTTTCAGCCCAGGATGGGAAATGTGTAAATGGCTTGGAATATTTGTTGCCACATTGTGAAAATTGCATTATTCTGAATTGTCAAAAATACAAATACAAATAAAAATGTTAATGGTAATTTGATTACTAATGAAGGCCGATGCTCCTATCTTCTGACAGTTCTGGGGCCATTCGGGTGGTCTTCAGTTTAGCCTTGGTGTTAGAGATCCAAGTTATTTAAAAACTCATTATCATAACAGAGTGAGGTCCTTTGATGACAAAGAAGCTAGGCTGAATCATTAGAGATTTATATTATGTTAGCTAGTGATTAATAAGAAGTCAGTGTCTGAGCTTACAACTAAGACAAGTCTTTAATTAAACAACAGGTTAGCTAACAAACATCAGAGGAAAAAGGCTGTGTGAGAAAGGGAAGCCATGCTTTCACTAAGGCTGATTACCACATATTCAGCTGATTGGCAAAATGTTTGTCAGAATGCTTCGGGTATTTAATTTCAGCCAAAGCCTTAAAGGGACAGATACACTTACAAAGATTATTGGAGGAATGATGCCATTTGATCAGATGAGCTCTTTCAATACTCTTCACATTATGCTATCTAATTTGCTTAACATAAATGAAATATTATATATGTTTAGCTGTAAATTCAGCTTTTAAGAAATTATTTACTGTTCATTTTTCAATTTTGTTTTACTCTGCCCAGCTTTGCCTCTGCCAGTTTATAAAAATCAGTTTTCCCTTATTTTTCAGCAACAACAAAGTCATTAGCAAGGCTTATAATATGAACATGTTTTCTGTTGCTGTCATTATTGGTGATGAGGTATGAAACATTTCCAATGAACCTAAAATGCCAAGAGCAGGAAACAGCTCAGTTAGATATTTTTTTTCAAGCTAGACTACTGTAATTCTCTCTCAACTGCTGGTCTCCCCATGGGCAAATACAACACCTACTAGTTGTGCAAAATTCTGCCTTTTTTTTTTCTCACAGAGAGTCACACTAGAAATTATCACTTGTACATAATCTGCTCTGTTTTTTTCAAAGTCCGTAATTTGCAAACAAATTTTTGCTAGCATATGCCTGAGGTCTGTTCCCCAAAATAGAGAACTGACCCTGCATTGTGAATATTTCATTTTATCCACAGATTACTTGTTCTCTCATAGATTTCTTTTCTTCTTCCATTTGACTCCTCCAGGTTTTCTGTTTTCAGCTGATGACAGACATAAGGTAGATTGAACACCATTACAAGATAATGAATAATCTTTAGTGAGAAGTTTGTCCTACAGTCTTAGAAATATGTAACAGTAGATTGAACAGTCATTGTATCTACAGTTGGGGATCCTTCTCTATTGTTTCTAATTACTGTCCTTCTAGGAGCTTCCTCTTACTTTAAAGGAGAAGACAAACACCATATCATTACTGTTTATTGGGTTAGCAATGCAAACTAAAATTTCACATCTGTATTTATTGCAAATATTATATGCCTGTTTAATTTTAAGCATGCGCTTAATTTAAATGATTTTTTTATTGAATATTTGCATCATACAGTCATGGCAGAAGCTGTGTGTTATATCTGAAGAAGTTTAAATTAGTTATGTTGGTAACTGCCTGCAGAGTATTTCAGCTGAGTTTAGCTCAGGCTAATGATGTGAGGGTGTTTTCAGCTCTTGAAGGGCTGGAGAGAAGAGGCTGTGACACAGTCTGAGTTCTGGACTGATAGTAATTGACCACTGGGTACCCAGCTGGTTTAAAACTATTTCTGACATGCCTATGTGAATTCTACCTGGAGAAACTATGGTAGTGGAGACCTGCCCTTGCTTTAATACCAGCCAGGTTGAGTAGGTAGTTTGACCATGAGCTGGAGGTGCTGTCTTAACTTGGGAAAGAAAACGGGTTTAATTATCTTGGCGAATCATATGGAAATGTTCTTGAGACTGTCATCCAAGTAGAAAACTGGACTGATGGATGATTTAAAGACAGCATATTATATGTACAGATTGAAAACTTTAGATGTTGGTCAGTTGTTTGGATATGAATGACTGTATCCATGGATCCAAGAAACCATCTGCCAGGCTCCTATAAGAACACTATTTTTTTATCAGCTTGTACAGTTTAAATTATTGCCCTTTTCCTCCTTTTAATTCAGAGGGTAAAGCACTTGCATTAATCCCAGAGGGCAAAAATCTCTGTAAAATTTGCAAACCTAGAGTAAATTTCAAGCATATGTTTTCTGAACTCATTGCACTGTTCTTTGGTAACTGAGCTCTTAGTACATTTCTTTTTCAAAGCAGACAAGTGGGACTCCACTTATAAATATTTTGTTTGAAAGTGCTAATCTTGAAGACAAAAAAACCCACAAACAAACAAAAAAACCCAACCCAAAAATCCCAACTAAAACAAACACCAAAGGTAGTGTACAAACTAGCATTGTCCCAACTGAACTATAAAAAACACTCCTTCAAATGTTTGTCTCTGGAAATATGTATGTTTATGCAAATCTTCCTTGCCTTCTCCCCTATTCTTTACTTGCTCCCTCCTCTCTGCTAGCTTATAAAAATTCTACAAGCCAGATACTCAATTTATGTAATGAACTTCATATGGAAAAAGTAAGAAGTTGCCCTTTAAGATATATAATCGATAAAAAAGTACTTGAAAAATATTACTGGGGACAAAATTAATATGCTGCCTTCCTTTCTGTTTACTATCAGCACTTTCTGCCCTTTCATTTTCACTGTGTGTCCATTTCATCATCTATGACTCTAAGACATATTTTTTAACTCTGAAAAAACCTACCTTTGGGAGAGAGCTCATTTTGAAATAATTGGTTAAAATCTTGTAATGAAAACAGGGAAATGGTTTTGATTTTCATTATGTTTAGGGTCATCCCCAGGTCACATTTGACACAGATTCAATGTTCATATAAATTTAATAAAATCTGTAAAGGAAATTCAAGGAACAGCTGTGAAAAGAATGTGATCAATAGGAGCCAAAATAAGTGCCACTTTGAAATTTGCCAACTGCTGATGGATAGTTAAATGAATAAAACTGTAACGTCTGTACCAACTTTCAGAGCAGAAAGCCCTGGGAAATCAGTCAGTTAAGTGATAGAAACTTTGCATGCTAGCAAAGCTGTAATAGGTATTCTGTTCATTTAATATCAGATTTCCTACTCTGGGTTTAAATCACACTGTGAGTTACTTCATCACATTCCTGGTCTTTTGATAATGGAACAGTGATAAAGTTATGTTAAATAGCTCTTTTACCACAGTAACTGATGCTTCGAAAATCCTTCAAATACACTCCTTAACCTATGGATTGAACTGAGGTATTCATCTTCTTCTAACACTATTCAACCATCATCTTAAACAAAAATAAAAATCCCTTAAGCACGTTTTCTACATTTTCAGGTGTCTGTGTGCTGTGGCGTGGTGGTACCCAAGAGCCAAAGGTAGGGACTCTGGCACAGCTGAATTCCCAGCCTGGATGGCAGTGAGAAGCTAGAAGCTGAGAGGTACAGGGGACAACATGGTCCACCACCACTGCAGGCACAATCATGTCAGCAAAAAGATATTTAATGTCAACCTGACTTATATAAAGGAAAAGAAATATCTGTACTGGTATAATCTTTCTCACAATACAACTGCATTTACATCCTTGGTTTTATTGGTATAATTATACCTTTTAAAAATGTTATATCAGCATATTTATAATAGCAAGATGAGGTCTCTTCATCAGCTTTAAAGCTCTTCAGCTATGGCTTGAATTTAGTAAAATATTGTAAGTCCTTCAAAGCCAAAAGAAGTTAAAAGAAATTTCAATTACTACAGTGGATTTTGACTGAAGAGTTAAAATTCTAGAACTATATAGAGTCCTTATATAAATCCTCTGCAGACATATTGCTTAAAAAAATGTTAAATTGGTTGTAGGTGAATAGAAAAGCAGAAGCAAAAAGTAATGGCAATTGTCTGGAGATGTTGCTGCTGTAATAAAAATAGCATGCACAGTACTAAAAGCTATTTGGATTTAATTTCCTTGTGTTTCATTCTTTATCACTTTTGTGTTTATCAGTCATTATAAGTTGCTAGATACTACTTGGAAGTTTGTTACTTGTGACTGACATTGTTAAGATATGAAAAGGCATTCATTCAGCTCGAGATGAACTGCCTTAAGTTCCAATAATGCAAACATACATGTGTGCAAACTACAGCGACCCAAGCATACTTTTCTCAAAGAATCAATAATGTTACCAGAAGTACCCTTAGGGCCCCAACATGTGTTTATAATACGCATACTTCTAGCTAAAATCAGGATCTGAATTGCTGGAATCTGCTGCCTTATATCTTCAGATAATGTAAATCAGCATAACTCCACTATAGTCAACCTAGGAAAGCTGATTTACAGCAGCAGAAGACCCAGCTTGCTCTAGGTATCCTGTTGTTTTCTCCTTATTAACCCATCTGTCTTCTTTAGATTTAAAAACGTTTTGTCATGGGATAAATGAACTTGCACCCATCAAAATCAGAAAACTCACAGATCAATTGACTAGCTTCTTAGCTGGAGGAGTCAGGGAGATGAGTAAGGTTCTGTGAGTAGTAGGTACCACAGTCCAGCAGGAGTGGGTTGGAGAACAAAATTCCTGAATGTGTTTCGGGAACCTATTTTGAAGTAGGTCTAGTCTGATGCTCTGAACTGAATAAGCATGTGGATCACATTAGGGATCACTGCAGTCTTGGATTGACTCTTCCAGTTGAGTTTCCTCTGAAAGAGATGTGGTTTATGAATCACGAGACTACTTTGAAAAGTGAACCACAGCATAGTGGCTGGGGCTGAGGGAAATGCGTGCTTCCTAGTTTCTCTCATGAGTAAAAATAAAATGACAGTGCAGACTTGCTCTAAAACCCTGGTCCTTGGTGATTTTGTTTCTTCTTTTTTTTTTATTTTCCTTTATTCTCCCCTTCCCTTTGCTTTATTATCATGATTTAACAAAACACAATTGTACTATATTTAGAATAACAGCTGACTCCATCAAGGACTTGACCCTTTCTTAGAATTCCAAAGTTCACCATGAAATCAATGGAAGTTGATGTGAATTTGAAAGTAACCTAGTGCTACACAAGGGACTATTTGGTGCAGGTGTTTGTGTGTTGACAGAATCTGTTCTTGTTCCTTTATAGAAGTACTAGCTCTCTACTGTCTTAACTGTAATCTACCTCAGATATGATGAATTTCTGGATGGAGGGACTGGAATGAATGAAATCATTCAATGAAAGTCCACTTGACCTGAGAGAAAAGGTATTTAATAATTGGACATAATATATATCACATCTTTATAGGTCTCTCTAATTTGTGTTTCAGGTCCTTGTAAAAAATGTCTGATGTTTAGTTGTAAGAGCTTTTGCTGCAAAGTAGGTACTAAGCACAGTGTGTTCATCAGGAACTACCTCCTTTTAGAAGAGGATGTTAGCAGCGGAACATATTGATATATTTAAACCGTATGGACAGTGATGTCTGCAGACAGTGCACATATTTGGAGTACCTTTAACAAATAGTCTTGAGAAGAAAAATGTCATATGTATTATTCTGGGAAAATCATCTAAACCCAGCATTTACCCACCTGCTTCAGTGAGTCTGAGAGTTCATAACAGGCTTGACACTGCTGTGGCCAACAGTACTAGCACTACCAGCAGCAACTTTATTTACGATACCTTAATTAGTATAATTAGAGATAACTCAGGCTTTCCAAGATGACCTGCTCCACCTGTCCTGTGTCTGTATGTTTGGGGTTGGCCATGATGTGATATAATTTATTCTCCTGATAACTCTTACCTCAGCATCTTATCTAAACATTTGCACCACTGGCAGTATGAAGACAGCCTTGTCCTTTGGCTTGAGACCTACTGCCATGTATGAGCTTGTGGCTGAAACTATCTCACTCTTGAATACTAACTGCAGCATATTCATAACATGTGTCTCTTGGAATGTAGAAGAGCAAAGAGGAAATCAACAACACTTTTCATGTCATTTTACATCTTCAACCCGTTATTATTAGATTATGTCTCATTACTAGTTTTACTTTTTAAAACTCAATGTGCTTGTCCAATATTTAATGTTCTCTGGAGACCAACAAATAGCAATACCACTTCTGGCTTCTGTTGTGCTGTACTCTTCTGAAGCTATGCTATTGAAGAACTTAAAAATCTCAAAAGTATGCAAAATATGAGCTAAGTGACGGCACAATAGTTAATTCTAAGATAAAATACACTGGTTTTATCTGCCTATGGAAAATGCACTCAAATTTATTAGGAGAAGAATCAAAGCAGAGATGGACTGAATTAGTTTTTACATATCAATAGATATCAGCTAATAGCATTTTTCTCCAACCTATTTTCCTATTGAATTCAATGTCAATGGGATCAGGATTTGGCTGAATTTCCCTCTCAAATCTATTCATTGTAAATCATACAGATGACAAAGGAATTTGCATGTCCATGCACAGTAGCCCATGTTATAGTAGAAGACTGAATGATTGTTAGGTTTTTGTTATATGCATTATCTATGCAAGATCATGCCAAACTTGAAGTGAAAGTATAACTGAGAACACTGTGAATAGAATTTTTAAACGGCTAGCTCACAGTGTGGCTTCATCTTCCAAGTTCAATTATATGGTGGTTTGAAATGTTATAGATAAATACTAAATGCAGTTACATTAAAAGATTTAGCTCTTCACACAGGCATAAATATGTATTTTATAAAGGCAATCAATTTTCGTCCTCTTTGGTCTTCTGACAATTATCCTGGAAAGTTCTGAGAGTTTCCTATGAAGCAGCACTTCTCATAGGCCCTGACATTGCAAAGCCTTCAAGTGTTTTGCTGAACTGAAGCTTTCAGAGGAAATTTGAGACTATTGGAATTGTGGTCAGAGTGCTGAAAATAAGAGATTTTTTTCATTTTGTAACCCGGATACAGAAAATGCAGTGCAAGAACTTACACCTAAATATAATATTAAATGATATCTTTCATGAAAGATATGATCCAAAGACCCATGAAATAAATGGATGGATGTCCATGTGGTTTTGCCCGAGAGATGGAAGGCTGCATGAAGTTTGTAAATCTTCTTATAGCTTAAGGAACTACTTAGGGATGATATTGCAGTCAAAATATTTCATAATACATGCATTTGTAAACAATAAATGGTTTAGGTCCTACCAGGTATAGAATTATCAGTAGTCCCATTGTCTGTAGCGTAGGCTGTTGAGAGAATTTGTTGAACCGTATTATTGGCCGTGCTACATGTTGATGCTCTTCCAAAGTCTCCTTTTATCACTCTTTGAAACCCATTCCCTAGTTTAACAAAGATATTACCAATGATCTTTTATTCTACTCTATTATGCACAGCACACTTTTTTTTTTTCTTTTTTTTTTTTTTTTTTAATGGGGGTTAATCTTCAGGGATGAAACATATTACCAGCTTTTTAACCAATTTAAGTAGAATCCCCAGAAACAAAGCCAGGACAAATAATTATTGGCAGTTCACAGAAGGTATCCTGTGCCACAGCTCTGCAGGATATCAGTAAAGTCAGTTCACTTATCGTAATGGGAAACACCTGTGATCTGGAACACAAGAGGAAAAAATCAAACTAACCATGCTGGAGACATTACAAATAAATTCTGAAAATAAGTTCTTCCCTCATGTTCCTCCCCTCTTCATTCTTCCATCTGCATCTCCAAGCCCCCAGACAATCACTTGTACCCCTCCTTTCTTTTAGAAAAGTTATGAATGCCTGTCTTCAAAATTATATTCAATCACAGGCACTGAAGGGTATCAAGTAATTTCTGTTGCAATATTAAATCAGATGAAATCTTACTACAAACAAAAACATTCTTAATAAAGGCTCAGTTGGAAACCTTCTTTCAACTAGCTATTAAAGTGAATGCAAACCATCTGAAAATGTTTACCATAAATAATGACTTCAAACATTAAAAATGTATTTATCTCTAAAATTCTAAGGTCTTTTGTTTTTCTGTTGCTTTCTCAAAATGTGCTGAAAACATTTCTTTTGCTATTTTAATTAGTTACTGAAATTCTAAAAGGTTAAGAAATATGTCCTGATGTTCACACAGAACACAAAGTTATGCAACTTTCATAATTTCATTTGGAATATCCAACTACATAACAATCATATTTAAGAATAAATGTAAAGTCTTGTCACAGGATGGAGAAATAATTTACAGTTTAAAGTGATCCGCAGCTTTGCTAGCACTGAAGGTCACAGAAAGCCAAAGTTTGAATTAGAAACAGTAGCAGAAATTCAGGAACAAATTTTAATCTAGGTAGTCCCTAGTGAAAAACAAACATGCAGCATTTTTTGTCTGTATTTTTTAATGTGTACATGCACAGCTTTTGTCTTTTTCCTCTCTCCATTACTTTTCATTTCCTCTTTTCAACAGAAATTTCAGGAAGAAGAAATCAGAGAGAATTAAATTTGTTTTTAAACATTCACAGTTACAAAGAAAAGGCCATGATGCAGCAAGATGTTGAAAGAAGGCAATTTCTGATCCAAAAATTTTTAGAGGTCTAAAAATACACCAGACTGCAAAAATTAACACCTACATTTGCAATATTGTACAAGTTTAAAAATATCGCAGCAGAAAAAAGTACATCTTTCCTCCCTTAGAGGCTGATGATCGTTTAACTTCAGAGTCAAGCTACTTTCATAAACTGAACGTTTTGTGTATAGATTCACCATATAGAAATAATATGAAAAAATAAAAACAAACAAACAAAAAAAAAACCAAAACCCCAAACAAACAAGCAAACAAAAACAAAACAAACACACACACCCCACCCCACCC